>JAMFLM010000153.1:0-12959 GCA_027475705.1 Pythium catenulatum
GAGGACGCCGAGCTCACGACCGTCGTGAGCAAGCCGATCCAGCTGCCGCGCATCGAGCACCCGAGCAAAGACGACGTCGCCAAGTACCACAAGCTGTACATCGACACGCTCGTGGACCTGTTCGAACGCAACAAGCACAAGTTCGCCAAGGACCCGACGGCCACGCTCGAGATTTTTTAGAGCCAGCGAGTGCTAGTTGAGCGGCCGCTGCGGTGCGACCAGGTCGAACCGATACTCGTCGGTGAAGCTTCGGTCGACCTTGGCACATAATGCTTCTTTTTGTACACTCGCGTGACTGCACGCCGCGCTGCCGTGGAAAGAGACGACGATTGCACCGACTGGACGCTGTGGGGTTGATCTGGCTTCGTGCCACGACGTGATGGTGGCAGGAAACGTCGTGATGTTTGTGTTCTCGACGAGCAAGTGCGTGAGGCCTCCTAGGACGGTTTCGCTTAGCATGGACGACGGCAGCTGAGCGAGTGGATTGCCCGAAAGCCGCACCCAGGACGGCGTCATCTCGGAGAAAAGGTCGTCTTCGAGCGTCGTAATCTTGTTCCCAATGAGCGCGAGCTTCTGGACGTCGAGGTCGCGGAAAGACGCGGGCAGTCGCGTGAGCTGTGCGCGTTCTATCCAGAACGAGACCCACCAGCGCGACGCCCAGACGTGTCCAATGTCCTCTGGTAACGTGCTGAGATTACTGGAGTACATGAGCAGGTTGAGGCCCGTGGGTAAATCCGCGTGGAAGATGCCTGGTGGAAAGCTGGGCGTCGAGAAGTTGGTGGCGATGAGATCCAACGCGACGATCATCGGGGCTTTGTGGCGAGTGAGAGCTGCCGCCGCCGGCCAGGACGATATGGTCGAGTTGAAGGTCATAAACGCGCGCAGGTGCGAGAATTCCGTCACCACCGACGGCACGAACAGTGGGTGAAAACCAGTCGCGAGAGCGACTGTCGATCGAACTCTTGCAGGGTCTTCCGCGCGACATCGTCGGCCCCGCTTGTGGCGAGCCGGTGACAGTTGACGTTGACCACCGCGCACGGCAGCCTTGTGGTCAACCACGCAGGAACGCGGAGCGTGCACAGACTTGATGATTGCGTGTGCGCATGTCCATACTTGTGCTGCACGATCGCCGCGGCGTGGACCGCGACCATGGTCGCCGTGCAGATCAAACACAGCATCTTGACGCGCTGCGTTGTCGAGGTCCTGACTGGTGTGTGGCGTCGAGTTCGGTGCGCTGAGGTATTCCGCGTTGGCAGGAGGCGTCGTCTTTAGCAGGATTCCCGAATACGGACGTTGGGCATGGTCTGACCCCAACCGGATGTCGCATGGACCGGCCACGACGCGATTCGACGTGCGAGTGAGCAAGGCCTTGATCGTGTCGAGCCCGACAAGGCACAGCACGTGTGGCAGCAACGATGAGACGAAATTCATCTCGGACGTGACAAGCACTTGGCGCGCCTCGTTCACTGCCGTCGTACACCATCGATCGTCGTAAATGAGCTGCTGCGGGAACCCACCGACCGTCAAGTCAAAGTCCAAGATCCGCGGCAGAATGATCACGACGGGAACGACCACGGCGATGCAGAAGTCGACAAGTAGATCCGACACCAGCAACGCGACTCGGCAGAGCAACGCGTTCTTGTGCTGGAGGGCGCGCTCGACGACGGCAGCGCTGACGCCGTTGGCCGCGATCGTCAGAACGACGGCATGGTTGAGCCAACGCCGTGGCAACGCGCGACTGAGCTGGTGCGTCTGGTACGACTGAAGCACGAGCTCGACCAACTGGCGCGCGTGGAAAAAGTCCTCGAAGCGTGGGCCTCGCACGCCGAAGACGCCGTTGATGGAGAAGTACGCGAGCCACAACTTGAGCGGCTTGGCGACAAGTCGGTTCGCGCTGAATGCGCAGCGCTCGCGCTCGCTGGCATTCGACGCCACGCAGGCGGAGAACGTCTCGAGGCGCTGCCGGAGCCCGTAGCCAAACGTGAGTCTGCCGTGGCAAAGGGAGCGAAGCCCGTCGTGAGCCAAGACACCAACGTGAAGCACGCCAATGGCCAAGTAGCTCCATCCGGCGAGCAGCAGCATATCCTTGCGAACCCATATCAGCGACACGTTTTCGTAGACGGCCGGTAGCGTCAGCAGGAGATGTGTGGCACCGGCGATCAGCGCGAACGCAGCGTGGACGAGGTGGCTGAGCTCGATAAGACACCACGCAGAATTGGCGCGGTGTCAGGACGAGGAGCGTAGGAGTGCGGCGCCATTCGCGAGTATGGCGTCCTGGTGTTGATGGGGACTTCACCCCCGCGCCAATCTGGTCTTGCGTCTGATTGACAGGGCGGGAGCGAGCTGAACGTCTTGTGTGGTGGGCACGCCAAAGAGAGAGAGAACCTGTTCGACCCGACATTCAACTGGCCCTATTTCTGGGTTTCATGGTCTTGGCGAATAGCAAGAGTGCTTGCAGTAGACAGTAAGGGGCGATAATCTATTGCGCCTGCCACATGCATATCTGGATACCATCCTTGATCAAGCGCCGCCATTGCAAGCACGGGCTGACGGGGACGCAAAAAAGGCAAGTTACATCAAGTCGACGCGCAATAGTAGGCATTACAATGGCGCGGATGCGCGGCCTCTGGTCACACGATGAACACGACGGGTGCCTAGCTTCGTCGTCGTCGTTTACTGGTGGTGACAACAGCAACGTGTTGATGTTTGCTCCGGTGGATGTGAACGACACTCAACCCAAACAGCGACGGAGAGCAGCTCATTGTCAATGGAATGGGCGGGTCAAGGTGACCATGGTCTCAATCCTCCTGACCATCGAGGTGCTACCTGCAGTGGGCCGTACCCGTTTGAAGCTTGCATGTTCATCTGGAACGCGCCAAACACAGAAATGTAGTTCTTGGTCCGCATATCCCGACGTGAATGGGCATAATCAACAACACGGTCGAACGCATTCCAAGCTCTGAATGTGAGCGTTCTGGAATGAAGGCGCAGGTCTATTTGTTCCTTACTGTTTCTCTAGTAGATCCAAGGCAGCTCCTTGTGGAGATGGTGAGTGACTCTTCTCTCCGACTGGCTCGCTCGAGCTATCATTGGTCTGCATCTTGGACGTGCGAGACGACGCCACGGACGCCAGCAACAGCACGCCCATCGAGTCGAAATACCGAAGCTCGTCCGGCGCAGCTTCGGACGGCGGCCCACGTTGCACGCCCATCGCGCGGTCGACTTTGGACCGTCGGCGTTCCATCTTGGCGCGAAACTTTTGGTCGTGCAGGATCACCTGACGAGCGGACCGCGTGCCCACGAGCCGCGCGATCTCCTTCCACGAGGCCTTGGGGTTGGCGTACTTGGCCTGGAGGTACCGCTCGTGCTCCTCCGTGCTCCAGACGCCGACGTTCATCACAGCGGGCGGATCGGCCGACGCCGCCGTCACCGCCGTCGCCGTCGTCGCGGCTGGTGCAGCGGATCTTCGGAGAATGCTGGGCTCACTCGCGGATGCTGTGGATGCTGTGGATGTCGTGGACGCGCGTGGCGCGGCGGCGGCGTCGCGCGCAGCGGTCGTCGGCGTCGAGACGTCGTGGCTCGAGAGCATGGGGGGCGACGCGGCCGGCTCTGTTTCTTGTGGGTAGTGCACGCGCGCATTCGATTGGTCGAACAAACGAAGGCGCCCGTGGTTTTTCGCCGTGTGATCATAGATGTAAATATAGTAAACGTATCCTTGCTTTTCGCAAAACAGACGGATGATTCCACTCACACCCGAGCTTGGTGGCTTGGTGGCGCCGAACCAGCATCTAGCGCGCAAGCAGCACGAGCTCGGATGAGAAAAAAACACCGCGCTGATATGTTGCGCTTGTCGTTCGTGTTCTCGGGGGGACGTCGATGTGCGTTCAACGACCATCGTCGTCGGCGCGACGGTCGAGTTCTTCAACGAGCACGCCGTGAGCCCCATCGCGAACAGGCATTATATCAGCGAGTTTTAGGCCCCCGGTAGTTGTCGCCCCCCAAAAAAAGTTGTATGTTTTTGTGCAGCGGTGTGGAGAAGGCTGTGGCTTGATGATGCAGGGTTACTTCGCACGCCGTCCACGGCGGCCCAGCGCCGGTCGTTGCAGAACGGCGGATCTTCGAGGCCAAGTGAGGAGACGTCAGACAAAAGGACCTGCTCCATCTCCCGTTTGGACCTGATTAGAGGTCGTAATCCCTCAATACGAGACGGTCTGCAATTCGAGCAGGTTCTGCTGCGGGAAACGAGGATATGTTTTTCAGGGACGGGGTTTCTTCGCTCTCTCGCACCGCTCTTGCGCCATTCTGCGTTCCAGCCTGTAAGAGCCAAGAGCGCCGAGGCCATCAAGACCGAAGACCCCGGGGAGAGCGAGTGCCCAGCAGCAGCGACAAACAGCAGCGACCATGCGGACCGCGACGTTCTTGCCCACGGCCACGGCCGACAACCGGTGGAGCGAGGACGAACACGAGCGGATGCTGGTCGCGATACGACCGTACTTAGACGCCCGCGGCTTCACGCGCCGCAGGGGCACTCCGTGGAAGGAGATCGCGCGGTTCGTCGGCACTCGCTCTCC
The DNA here is from genome assembly GCA_027475705.1 of Pythium catenulatum. Classification (NCBI taxonomy): domain Eukaryota; phylum Oomycota; class Peronosporomycetes; order Pythiales; family Pythiaceae; genus Pythium; species Pythium catenulatum. The sequence goes on from JAMFLM010000153.1 coordinate 4,572, forward strand.
CCTACAGTGCCGCACGCACTGGCAGAAGATGGAGAAGAAGATTACGAAGTGGTGGCGTGCTGCTGGCACTTCTGGCGGCCACCGGTCGCCTCGCGTCGAGCACAGCTTGCCCGACATGCTGCTGCTCTCCGGTGAGTCCCATTGAAAAGGCTGGATGGAGGCTGTTGTAGGTTGCAGACTTAGGTGTGGTGTGTGCGATACAGTCCCAGTGGCCGCTGCTGCGGCCGCGGCGGTGGCTCTCCCGGCAATCGCGGAAGTGGACATGCTCGAGCCGGAGGAGTTGTTCGACGAGTCGTTGCTGGCGACGCCGCCGAGCTTGACCGCAAGTCCGAACGCAGTCGACGATCCTGGAGCAAGCTGGCCGCATCCGGGTGCGATGAACGACGTCGACGATGCGTCGGTGTGGTTCGCTGAACTGTTCGGCTGGGACCCCGACGAGATCACCTTGACGGGTGACTCGCCGGAGGCGTGAACCTTCAAGCCCGAGGATCGGACCAACGACAACCTCCTCTTCAAGGTGCTCTTCCGGCGGCGTCATCCATTTGCAACTCGAGGCTCCCCCTGGACTGGCCAGGCGGAGCCTCAAGTTCTGAGTCGATGACACTGCCGGACAAGAACACCTTGAAGTCAAATCCTCGCGAGGAAGGATCTCCTAGTCACATCGTCGTGACAGGGGCCTCTACGGGAACCGGACGTCTCGTGCACGGGGAAGGAAGGTTGTCAGGTCGTGCTGTTGCATTTTCTTTTCTTCTCCTTGGGGTAGTTAGTCCATAACTCCCATGAAACACAACACAGTGGCAGGTCTGCCATTCGCATCTCGCGGTCGTGTTTTGTTTGCCAACCGAAAAAATTCCCTTACAGTTGCACGCCATCGGACGCTCCCGGGCGTCCCGCAGACGCCGCGCCGAGCGTGTGTTCGCGGATGCCCCGCGCGTGGCCCAGCAGGATCGCGTCGATCTGGCGCTGCTCCTGCTCGACGATGAAGTTGTGGGCCTGCACGATGAAGTGCTGCAGCACGTCGACCTGTTCGTGGCTGCGCACTTCGCCCGCGTGCGACTGCGGCGGCCGCGAGGTCTCGAAGCGGACGAGCACTTGGTTCTGTTGCTGGGCGTGCTCGGCGCTGGCATGCGGCTGCACGACCGCCCACTCCTTGAAGTCGTAGGCGACCGCGTTCCGCGGCGCCGGCGTGGTCGAGTCCGGCCACATGGAGCCCACGGTGATGACGATCTCTCGCTCGGGCTCGCAGTGTCGCACGCGCAGCCCCACGCCGTGGCACAAGACAGGGCCGTACGGCGTTCGAATCGTCACGGAATACACGAACGAATGCGTGTGTGACGACTCCTCACGGTGCTGTCAGACAACAAACAACAACACAACGACCGTGAGTACAAGCTGCGTCGACAGACAGAGACATCCCAGGTGCACGACAACAAAACAGCAAGCGCACCTCGAGTTTGTAGGCGTCGTGGAAGGCTTCATCGCTCTGGTTGACGTTCCACAACAGCTCGCTGAGCCCGGCCAACGACCGGGGCAAGAAGCGACGGATGCTCGTACTCGCCAAGAGCGCGCCGGGCGGGATCGTGTCGCCCCTGTGCTGACAGACGACGGTGTCCCGGAACTCGCGCACGGTCCCACCGAATGGCGCGACGCCGAACACGCGATCGACAGCGCCGCGCATCTTGGCCGCGACCTCGAAGAGATACTTGCGCTTGTGGGTGACGATCCCGGCGTCGGTCGCCGTCAGCGATCGCGGGACAGAATGTAACGGCGCCTTGCATCAAAGCAGCACCAGCGCAGAAGAGATGTCAGTACCGCACACACACACACACAGCGCCCCTCAAACATCGAAGCACATCGGGAAGCGAGACGTACCACGTGGTTCGCGCGACAAAAGAGCCGCAGCAGGCTCTTGGCGAAGTGCGCTTGCTGCTGGAGCTGCGCGCGCAGCCGTTGATTCTCCGAGTGCGAGTTCCGCAGGAACTGGTACTGGCGCGCGGCGACGTCGCGCCACATCTGCACGCTGCCATCATCGTCGACGGCTGCGGCGTCGGTCGGGTGGGCACGCACCAGCATCGCCGTCGAGCGCTGCCGTGCCCTGTGAAGTTCGATGAGCTTCTCGAGCTCCTCGACCGTGTGGCGCAGCCGCTGGATCTCTTGGTGCGGCCTCGAGTGCCGAATGCGCTTCCGTTTCGCCGTCGATTTCTCGCCGGGACCGTCCGACGCGGGGCTGGTACCGCTCGCCTGCGATGGGGCCGACGCGCCGGCGACCGACGGGCTGGGCGACGCGATCTCACTTCGCGTGTCTTGACTTACAGCGCGAGCGCCGTCGACGGGAACGTGATCGCTCCAGCCAGGCAGTTCGTGGACACGGGCCGCGTCGTCCAGCAGCGCTTCCAGAAGCAGCGCGTCCGACGCGGAGAACGGGTCGAGCCACGCGGTCAACGGAGACCACATCTCATCGTGCCGCTCATTCATGGTGGGACGGTCAGACAGACCCCCAAGCACATCAAGAGATCTCGAGCCGTGCCTTCTGTCTGTCAGACAGATGACGAACTGTGAGTCCCAAAAGTGTACGATTGAAGCGGTCATATCTCTATCCCAACATGGATTTTGTGGTCGCCGTGCCGCAGCAATCGATCGAGAGAAGCACGCGTGCCTACAGGGCCGGGAAGCGATGGGTCTACACAGAAGACGCCACACCCGCTCTTGTGTTATTGAGGTTCAATTCCTTTAGGTCATTCCTATGATAGGCTAGGTGCCTCCTGCGACGGTACTTTTTTAGCCTTGGGTGATCTCGTGGAGGTCCACATCGAGTTGCTGCTGGAGCTGCACGTGCAGGAAGTCGAGCGTGTCCGTGATGTACCGGCGGAGGATCGCCTTCTGTCCTTCGCTGAGTGTTGGCACCAGCGGGTGCTCGAGCCGCGTCGCCGTGGTCTTGACTACGACTTGGCTGAACGTGTCGGATCCCTGGAACGGCGTGATGAGCGACACGGTCTCCATGTGATACTCGACGGCCGTCATGGGCGGCTGGGCGCTTTCCACGGGACAGAGCTCGTGGACGCCGAGGAACACGATGCCGCCGTTCTCGAGCACGATGCGCCGGCTCATCGCAAGCCCCGAGTACGCGGCCGACCCGATCGCGGTCGAGAAGCCTACGGAATACGACACGGTCTCCGAGTTGTCCGCTCGATCCACGTGCTGCAAAATAAATCACGACAGGCGACGAGAAGAAAAACTTAACCTCAGCATCACTACGCGTGTCAGCGCTGTCCACAATCACGATCACGGTACCTTGAAGTGCAGGTCTTGGATCCGAGATGTCCGCTTCCGGATACGCTCCCACCATCTCTCGGAGATCACACGCTGCGACCGAGGGGCCAGGTACCCGGCGGACGACGTGGCCAGCAGCGCACTCGCTGGTAGATCGGCTGCGTTGTGTGGTAGCCAGATCTCGCGGAAATCCTCGTCGAAACTGCGCGTGAACGGATCGTCTCGCAGCGCCGAGGCGAGCTCGCTCGCCATGCGGTCGATCGCGGCGCGTAAACGATCTCGATGGGTTCCATACTGTTGACTTTGGCCGTCGAGTAGAGCCGGCGGCACCAAAAGCGTCGGCAGCTGGATGAAGAGGGATCCCGTCAGTGGCATCGTTGGGATCCGATCCATTGATGAGACAAGCAACGTACCCCAGCCTGCGCGCGCTTGATGAGGCGCAGGAAGCTCTGGATCACGTTCATTTGCACGCGCAGCTGCATGCGCAGCTTCTGGTTGATGGCCTGGGAGTCGCGCAGGAACTGGTACTGGCGGCCGGCGACCGACTTCCACACGCGCGCCGTCACGAGCGTGTCGGCGCCCTCGACGCGCCGGTGCGCGGCGCCGCACGCGCGCTTGGCCTGCCGCTGCTCGAGCAGCCGCAGCAGCGCCGTGAGCTCCGCGTACGACTCGCGCAGGCGGTCGATCTCTTCTTTGGGGCGCGTCTGCGGCACGCGGCGCCGACGCTTCTTGGGCGGCGCGGAGCCGTGATGAGACAAATCCGCCGTCGACTCGCTGGACGACGTCGGCGACGACGGCGTCGACGGCCAGGGCTTTTTGCGGACAGCGAGCGCGCGCGATTCCGTCGAAGTGCTGCCATAGCCGCGGTCGTTCCACGCGGCCGGCGCCGCCGGAAGCGAGCTGGCCGCGACTGTCGTGGATGAGAAGAAGGGCGGTGGCGGCGTCCCGGCCCCGGACTGCCGGTCGTTCAGCAGCGCCTCGAGGAGCTCCTCGCCGGTCTCGTAGCGCTCGATAGACGCCAGCACGGCGCGCCAGGCCGCGTCGCTAACCTCCATGGCGACGGGGGAGGAGAGAGAGGAGGGAGCTTTATCGAGACCGACGCGTCAACACGAATGGGACGACGGAGAGCACCGCCACTGTCCGCTGGTTGAAGGACGGTCGTAGGGTCGAGGGCGGTGCTTCCGTGCTGGTGATGAGGGGGCCATCGGCCAGTGCCGATACTTTTGTCAGTAGAAGGTAGATGGGCTCGTCGAGGACACGTCCCCAATTCCAAAACACGGTGCAAAGAGAAGGCCAAAGCAAGGACGATCGTCAAGCATACGAGTCTGCTTTTGGGCTTTGCCCATGGGCAGCTGTCTTCGAGGACAGGTCTGAATACTGTACCACGGAACGACGCAGCTTGCTAATAAACTCTGAGAATCAAAGACATAGATTATTCGCAGCGATCCATCTTCCTAATGCAGGCGTCGGGTAAATCCGTCGTCATCTTGCACTCGCTTGACGGTCCGGCTCACGCGTGCTCGCCCTTATCCTTGAGCATCGCGTCCTTGCTGGCAGCGGCCGCGCGCTCGGCCTCGGCCGCGCCGAACGCCGTCTGCTTCCACGCGGCCTCAAACTCGTCCAGGCCCGCGTCGAGCGCCTTGGCGTCGGCGCCCAGCAGCGTCTGCTCGTGCTTGCCTTCGTCGTCCTTGTGCATCTTGTTCCACACCGTGCGGAGCTTCTTGTCGCCGATCTGGCGCTCGTGGACGGCCTTGAGGCGCCCGCTCGAGTCTTCGTAGCGGCGGCGCGTGCTCGTCACGCGCTGGCCCTTGTCGTCGTAGATCGTCGAGCTCGAGAACGAGTACCCGGAGAACGAGCTGCCGCGCTGCGGCGTGTCGTCGGGGGACGCTTGCTGCTGCTGATCTTGCTGCTGATCCCGCTGCTGCGATTGTTCACCGCGACGACGTACGGGCAGGTCGCTGAAAAAGTCGTCGTCGTCGTCGTGCATGTCGTGGTCGTGGAGCGAAAAGTGCGGCGGCAGCGCGAACATGCTCTCGGTCATGCGGTCAAAGTCCATCATGGACTGCTCGAGCGAGGCCATCGGGTGCCACACACGCGGGCGCACGAGTTCCCATGGCGTGAACATGGTGACTGGCTTGGTTTGAAGAGGCTTCCTTGGCTGGCGGTGGAGGCTTGTTGCTTGCTGGTCGGCAAATTGGAAACTGAGCAAGATCGGGCCGTGCTTCCGAGGTGCGGTGCGCGCACGCCCTCGAGGGGTCTCCACGGCAAGGGAGGTGAGAGAGCCACGCAGCGGGAACAATGTGTGCGTCAGAGTGCGTTGAAGTGGCCGTGGTGCATTGTCGCATGCGCCACCTTGAAGTGGATCGACCCCCCAATCTGGAAACATCGAGAACATCCCAGATCTGAGTTCTCATAAAATCTCGAACCTTTTTCGTTCTTTCTCAGATAAGATCGACCTGATCCAGCAACCGGCCAGGTGAAGATCGGCAGGCGAATAAGTGATGGGTGCATCGAAGGCCCGTCGATCATTCGATTGCAACACAGAGCATCCTCGATAAAACGTCTTGTTGGGAGGCATCTAGAAGGCTCGGCCTAGAGCGCTTCTACCACCTACAACCTCGCAACCTGTCTCTCTCTCTTTCCTCGATAGTCTCTTTGTCGACGCTTAAACGAACACCTCGCCCATGAGCTCGGCGGCGTGATCGCATCTCGTATCGTCTTCGGCGTCAGCGGCTTGAGCTTGCCCCAACGTAGACGTGCCGTCAACAGCGGATGCTTCGAGCAGAGACGTCAAGTCGAGGTCGCTTGCCAGGTCTCCTTCAATCGCGCTCCACGCGACCGCGAGGCTCTCCGCGTCCGCGCTTCCGACGCTGTTGCTGCAGACGCTCGCCATGACTGCGTCCACGTCGGTCGCCTCGAGCAAGAGCGACGGAGGCGTTGACCCTTCCAGACTCGACGTGTGCGCGATCGCGCGAGCGGCCTCTGTGTTGTCCGATCATTTAAAAGCAAAAAAAGAAGAGAAAAACGTGAGTTGCTGTACCCTAGTGAGCCTCCCCAGCGCGTATTCCGCCTCACAAACCGTTTCCTTCTGTGCTCGGGTTGGTGCAGGGCATCGCTTTCGCCGGCGCAGGCACAAGCTCGCGCACTCTTTCCGAGCCAAAAAACGCAACAATCGCTGCGACGCAACTGTCAGATCCGCGACGACAGCAGACGCCAGAGAGGTCCTTCAACAATCAGCACGCACCTTCCGTCGAAGGCAGGCAGTGCTCCGCGTACCGCGAGCTCGTGTCGGCGTCCTCGAATTCGTTTTGCAGCGCGGCGACGACTTTCTTTTGGAACTTTTGATGGTGCGAAATGCACTGCTCGCGCGACCGAGTGCCGATGCGCCGCGCGACGTCGTCCCACGGGGGCGCTTGTCGGGGCGTCCACACGGCCTCCAGGTACGTCTTGTGCTCGGCCAGCGTCCAGCGGCCGACGTTCTGCGCCGCGGAGGGACGCACTCGCGAGGATCGCTGCGGGCGGCGCATCGGCACTCGCTTCAGTGTCGGCAAGTCGTTCAGTGTTTTAGTGCGCGATGTGGTCGTTGCCGAGCCTTGTCTGGCGCTCGCTGCGGAAGCGTCTGGGACGAGGTCCCTCATGCTCTTCTCCAGAACTTCGTACGAGACCGTTGATGGGCGTACGTGAGGCGATCGCTGTGAGAGAAGACAGCCCTGTACGCCTGCGACGGGGAACTTGCGTATTCCTCGCACTGCTCACGGATCCAAAAAGCCACGAACTTTTCATCCTCTGACATCGCTGTGGCAGCTTCGAATGTGCGTCAACTAAGCGTGCAGTATTTCTTCATGACCACACAACAGTCGCGTCATGTCGAGGGTACTATGAGAAGCTCAGGAAGGCAAGTGGTGTCCGGTCCCTCACTGCTTGGCGGCTGCAATCTGCACAAACGACGTCCGGTGACCTCGTCACGGCGCCGAGCTATAAGACCTCCGCGTCGCCGTGCATTTTCTGCTGGTATCTCCCGTTGTGAAGGCGACTGCTGATACCGTCAGCGAATTTGTTCGCAAGTCCGCAAGGAGCGCACGCGTTGTTCTGCACGCGTGATAGATACCACTCGATTTCATTTGGCGTGCAGAAGCAGATGCTCTGCTTTCTCTTGTCACACACGCGGGGAGTGTTCCTGCGTCGCGGCTCGCTAGGGATGTCGGGGTGGTGACAAAAAGCGTACAGGTCTTGGGATCTTGAGAAGAGAGAGCACTATGCACAAGGACGTGAAGCCGCAAGGCTGAATTTGAACAGAATTCTTCACATGAAACTGATACCAGCAACATCGCGCCCATCGCTACCAGAGTTCGAAACGTCAGCATGGTATAAATGTCCACCGTGAGATGCCTCCTGGATTAGGCAGCGTGGACGCGGACATTCAGAGGGTACTTCATGACGTGGGTGGGCGCCGGCACGTAGCTGCCGTCGTTGCTCGGGTCCACGTCGAAGCGGAAGCGGTGGATCAGGTTCGCGAGCACGATCCGCAGCTCGAGCATCGCGAGGTTGATGCCCAGGCACGTGCGCGGGCCGGCGTGGAACGAGAAGAACTTGGACGGCGGGTGCTGCAGCAGCTCGCCCGTGGCCTGGTCGATCCAGCGCTCGGGCTTGAACTCGGCCGCGTCGGGGCCCCAGACGCGCGGGTTCCGGGCCATCGTGAACGCGCTGAGCAGCAGCATCTGGCCCTTGTACAGCGGGATGTCGCCGCAGATGACCGTGTCGCGGATCACCTGCTTCACGGTCGTCGGCGCCGCCGGGCGCAGTCGCAGGATCTCTTTGATGGTCGCCTCCAGGTACGTCAGGTTGCGCGTGTGGTCGGTGGTGAGGTACGCGCTCTTGTCGTTCGCGACCGCCGGCGGCAAGCGGCTCGCCATCTCTTCGCGGATGGCCTTCTCGACGTGCGGGTGTTTCTGCAGCTCGTAGAAGAACCAGCAGAGCGTCGTCGCGGTCGTGTCGCGCGCCGCGATCAGGAACGTCAAGATAAAGTCCACAAGGTCGCGCGAGCGCAGCCCGATGGTGTCGTCACGGCTGTTCTCCACGAACAGCTCGACCACGCTCTTGATGACGTCGTCGTCGCCG
>JAMFLM010000154.1:0-12929 GCA_027475705.1 Pythium catenulatum
CGGCTGCTCAAGCTGCCGAGTTTGCCGCCCGGGTCATTGCGAAAATGAACGAGCTTGGTATCACGGTCATCCACAATGCCGATCAGACAGGTGCGTATTTCTGGTCTCATTTATTTGGTTTAATTCTCACAATCCATGCATTTGCTTGTAGCGGTTTTTTTCGAATACATTCCAAAAAAGACGATCGATCGCTGCGGCACGAAGACGGTCTGGGTCAAATGCGCCGGCGCGGACAAACAGCGTCTGACGGTAATGCTTTTGGCCGACTCGACTGGGAGAAAGTACACTCCCACCGTTGTCGCGAAAACGCAGCCGTCGAAGCTGCTGCACGTGGCCGTGCAAAACATCGTTGAACGCCAAGGTTTTGGTGACTTTCTCTGGCGTCGTGTGCGGCCGCTCCAGGACGACCTCGGCATTAAAATCTACGGCAACGCTAGCGGCTGGTGGAACGAGTTCCTTCATCGTGATTGGCTCGACCTACACTTCGGAAACCGCGAGGACATGTCAAAGCCCGTGCTGCTGCTTCTAGACGAGTTCTCGGGTCATTGGACCCCCATGGTGAAGGCACACGCGACCCGGCTCAACGTCCACTTGATGCCAGTCCCTCTGGGATTGACGTCTGTGGCTCAGTCGGCCGATGTCTCTTGGATCAGACCCTTCAAAGACTACATAAGGGCGCAGTGGATCGAACACCTTCGCTCAGCGATCGCAAGCCACGACGAACAAACGCGCTTCAAGTTGGTTCCGCCTCGTCTCGAAGATGTCAGCAGATGGGTACACGTCGCCTGGAACAAGGTCACTCCAGGAATCATTCAAGCCGGCTACACTCGAACTGGCATGCTCGACGCATCCGACATTGTTGAACGCCTCGCACAAGACGGCCAAATCGACCAGGAACTTGGTGACATTTGCAGTGACGTAGAATTTGATGATGAATAAAATTCTTTTTTCTGTTGATTTTTTTCGAATTTTGGTTTATCTGTTGTGGGTCGTCGGAACAAGAGAGGGGTAAGGTTTTGTGGATGCACGTCGGTTATATGCGATCACATTCGGTAAGCGCGCGATCTAACCTGTTGCTCAGCTGCAACGAATACGATTGGAGTCGAAGCTGGTCGTGCTTGTCCACACCGCCCATGTGTGTTTGGTACGCTCGCACAATACCAGGGCACGGCACGGAGGTAATGCTACCGTCCTTCTCTCGACGGTCGACGCTGGTGACCTCCGTCGTCACTTGCGAGGCAATAAAGTAGACTGGACGATTGTCCATCCACCCGAGTGCAAGAAGGCCGGGGTCGCTCGTTGCCACTGCCATCTTGAAGTCACCACGCGCCATGGTCTTCGGCCGGGTCTTGGATGGGTACTCGACGCGCTTGCACCAGCCCAACTGATTCTTCTGCATGGTTCCACAGAAGTGGAAACCCATCGTGCGTAGCTGCTGGACAAGCAGGAGGGACGTATAAAAGCGGTCGGTGACAACGAGCCGGCAACCCTCGTACTTCTCGCCGCGGAAGATGACGTCGAGGTTGCGGATCACCGCTGCTGGACCACTCTTCGTGTCGGAGGCCTTTCCATCGTCAAGGTGGGCCTTCTTGCCAACATCTAGCTCCACACTGCAGAGATCCGATCGTGTCAGCATAACATCGCGAGATCATGCTGTTCAGATCAACATAAGACGCACCGTTTGCAGTAGCCTGTGTCAGCATCGCACGTCATGGCGCACTTCGAGCCCCACTTGTGTGGCTTATCCTTCATGTAGGTTCTTGTCGGGTTCATGCAACTGCGTGAGGGCAGCATTCCTTGTACCCGTCCATGAACGTCCTTTCGATCGTTTGGAGGATGGGCCGCACCTTCCACGCGCGGTCTTTCTTGGCTTGCTCGTGCGTGTTGTCGGAGAAGTGTAGATTGGCGGAGATGAACTTGAACCTGTCGCGCGACATCACCTCACCGAACAGTCCGCGGGAGATCACGCCCTTTTGCTTCGTCGACCAGTGCTGCGCGATACGCTTGCGTGGACCTAACCTCCGTGCGACCATCAACCCAAGCCACTGCACGAGTTCATGGGGCATGACCTTGTTGGCTTTCTCCATCTTGGCGCGTAGCTGTTCTTTCGTCCGCGCCTTGTCACTAATGCCTTGCTTTTCGAACGCCACATCGACACGACGGTCGAGTGCTTGGCGCCAGTATCGGTTCGATTCGCTGGCGACGTGAAGCCAGAACGACTTGGGTAGAAAGAAGTAGAAGAGCTGCACCAGCGATTTCGAAGCAGCAACAACCGCTGGGGTCGGTCCCAAAAATCCGTCGTACATCTTGTCGACCGTCGGGTTGCTGGCAACTGGCTCGACCGTGTTAGGCTGGAGTACTCTCCATCTCGATGTCGCCATCGCACGCAACCGGACATTGTTGAACACTTCGGATGACGCTGTCAGCATAACAATCACTAACTAGAACGACCGTGTCAACATAAGCTCACGATTGAAACGCGCAATTACTTGCAATGGCCTGTGGAAGCTCTGCATCTTCCTCAGCGTGGCTGAAGTCGCTCTCATCTCCGCCCTGCGCGCGTCGTAGAGGATCGTCGTTCGTCGTATCTTCGTCAAACGGATCGCTTCCCTCGGTGTCCGAGGTCAAGTGAACATCATCGGACAGGTCGACGAGGTTCGGAACGTTCGTCGGAGCCTCGTCAAAGTTGATGCCGCCGTGGTAAGTTGCGTCAATCGTGTTGGAGACAACGCGTTCGCCACTTCCTTCTTCAGCTTCGTCGCTAGGCTCGTCTTCGCCATCCTCGTACTCGCTGCCGGAGTTGTCGTCGACGTCGGCGTCGACGTCGGAAGCACTGTTGTCGGAGTCGTCGTCCACGTCAAGAACGCGGTTGACCTCCTTGAGAAGCACAGCGTTCGTCCGAGCTGCTCGCATCGGCCTCGTACTCGACTCGCCGTCAGTTGCATGGGCAGGTTGGGCTGGGGAAGTACTGACCGTGTCAGCATTGCATCGTGCCTCTCGCTGGCCTATGCTGACACTGTCAGCATCTTGAGGAGTCGTTACGCTGACGGGAACACCATCGTCAGCATTTCCATCCGGACTTATGCTGACACCGTCATCGGTGTCAGCTGGACGACTCGGTTTCTTTCTGTCAGTCGCTCGCTTTGCCGTCGGCTCCGTTCCGGATGCGGCTGTCGTGGAAGGGCCACCTGACGTGCGTTTCTCCGGCACCTTGCGAGCACGAGTAGGCCTATTCGCATGCGGAGCGGCTGGGGGGGTCCTGCTGATCAGTCGTTGGCTCCGTTGTCTCGTTCGAAGCTACAAAAACAAACATGGGGGCACTGAGTACGGAATACAAGTTGTTGATCTAAACGCGGACCATACCTTCTCCAGCAGCAGCCTTAGCCTTGCCGATCCGTCGGCGTTTGGGGGATTCTTGTTCAACCGATTTCGTGACTGGTCGCCTCGATCGCTCTGGTCATGACGTCGATAGCCCCAAGGCCCTAACGGCAGACAAAAGACTGAAGGGACGTACTCTCAGGGAGAGCCGCTTCCGTCGGCATATCGGGCACTCGCACTCCAGCCCGCAACAGCCGGGCAATGAGCGCAGCGTCGCTGTGTAAGTACGCGAGCAGCGCACGCTCGCCGACAAAGTAGTCGGTGCCGGCAACACCATCCTTTCGCGAGGCTCCCGGCTTCACGTACACGAGTCTTAAAAAAAAACATCCGTAAGTTGCATCCCAGTGACGCTGAGGGCATGCCCACTTACCCCTCTAGGTCGCTGCCGTTTTGCAACGTCCAGTTCTGCGCGCGGAGGTGGCGCCATGTCGAGGCGAAGCTCATGTTCCTTGGCCTCTGTTTTAGGTGGGGTGGTGGTGGAGGGGGGAGGGATTCGAAACAGTCTGTGGTCACAGGTGACCCACGCGTTTCAAATTTTTCTACGAAGAGCAGAGACTCGAAATATCTGAAATCCATTCAACAAATCATGTGTTTTGATTGGTCCAAACCGTCCGATAAGCAAGCGTGATTCACTTGCGTTCTTCAGACACGTGTTTTTGCGGATTAACTTTAATACAAAAACCAAGTCATATTTACGCTGTTCTGAACAGCATAAGAGCGTCTGGGGAGTGCCGTCTCCAAGGGGTTAAGCAGCGAGTCGACGCAGTGTATTCATAGCCGGTCCGCAGCACCCATGTCCTCCGCGCCGGCTTTCCGCGCTGCTTATCCGAACACCAAAGTGGTCGCACAGAATTGCCGCGTCCGGTTCCGGGTTGTGTCGTTGGTCTGGTGGGGCGTGGATGAGCATCGCCGCGTTGCGTGCGAATGTCGTGAGTGAGCGCTCGGTGAGGGAGCTCTCGCTGATAATGATTGCACCGTTGGATGAGGTGCAGACTTTGTGGACTATACCGGCCGGAGCGTAGACGGTATCACCGGCTCGCTGCAAGAAGGTGAACATGTCCGCGCCCTTCGGGCTGAGCTCCCACAGCTTTTCGCTGAATACAAGCGTCCCGTGTGTCGCGGCCGTACAAATCTCGAAGTGGTTCAGGATGAAGTGACCCGTGCCAAAGTGGACGAGCGCGACGAACTCATGAGCGCGGAGGCCTGCTCGATGCGGTCGGAGTCGATAATTCCGCACCCATTCCAGCGGAATGGGTGCATGCCGACGCTGGCAGCACAACACTATCGGACATTTGGAACGCCGCCACCAATGCTCTGTAGTTGTCGTCTCACGCGAACCGCCGCAGTACATCCTGCGTGCGCACTAGGACAGTCAAGTCGCCTTTTAACTCAAAGGCCGGAGAGTGCACCACGGTAGGCTCCAGTGTGATATAGTGGCTGCCGGAATCCGCCCTCTGCGGCTCGGATCCCGGTATGAAGTATAAAATAGGCCACTCTACGACCGGCACCAGCGAAGGGGTAGCGCTGGGCCGGCTCCTACGAACAGTGGGAGACCAAATACACTCTCTGTACCGGTCTCAATGGCTAGTCCAGCCTCACGTTGTGTACCCTTTATGCAGCTCTTTTAGGAGCTAGGCTTCAAGAGGTCCACGCCGATCGGTCCGATCACCAAGCGCCAATCCGACTGTTGAAGTGAAAGACAATCCAGAATATATTCACTGAGCCGGCAAGCCTCTCGCTTGGCCGGCTATGGAACTATTCGCTGAGGCTACGCCTCCTTCCAACACACACTCACTCCTCAATATGAAATGCTCGACCACTGCTGGTCAGCAAATAGGACACACACAATATGGAATGTCTTTGGGGCCCTGGCCTGACCAAGCCCCTCAGACAAGAGTCTTAGGGAACGTTTCGCTCTAGTTCACCCCACTCAAAGCACACAAACCGGTCCACACACACGCACAGGAGGGCTAGCTACTCCACCACGCAGGGTCCTACGCTGGCGAGCTTACCTTGCCGGGTCTTGATCTGCCGCGCTGGGGGGCTGTCCCTCTTGTCCGGAGGGAGGGGAGGCTTGAGCACTTGAGGGAGAAAACCAAAAGTCTTGTTGATCGACGAGCGCCACGTGTGGCCCTCGTACTTAGTCCGAACCTACAGTACTCACTACTGGCTACTTTCTGATACAACCCTAAAACCTCACCCGGTTCTAGGAGGAACCGGTTTGAGGAGGGGCACCGACTCTCACAGCTCAACCGCTAAGTTCCTCGAGTCCTCCCAGCGCGCACTTAGCGCGGGAACCACGAACTGCGGGTGAGACCGGTCCGGGGACCGGTCCAGCAGGTGGGGGATGGGCTCGACCCGGGCGGGACCGGTCGATGGATCCAACCCGGTACGACTCTCTTCAATCGCTTCCATAGAAGCCTGTCGATCTACTCTGCTGGTTCTCAGACTGGGACCGGGGCCGGAGATCTTTCCCGCTATGTCACAACCGCCCTTCGCCGGCTGCCGACCAGCGTGAGCGACGCGAACCTTGTTGACGGCCGGCGCACGTCAGCTTGCGCTTCACTCATCAGCTGCGCCGCTTCCAAGGTGCGATCTCGGCCGGCTGCGATTGCTCGGGCTCGCGGGGCCAGCTTATTCGCCAACTTGCATCGTCCTCGGCAACTCAAGTGCGCTCCACGTCTTCACTATGGCTGGCTCGGGACCGTCCCGCGAGCCGGCGGCAAGTTCGCCGGTCGGTCATCTTCCGCAGGTCGTCCTCGACCTCGCGGGCGCGCATGGCGCGCCCGACCCGGCAACGACGCGTGAGGCGGCACTCGCCCGCGTCTACGAGCTGCTGTCAGCGTCGGAGCTCGGCGACGGCTCGCCGCTCGACGTCCAAGCGCTCCTCTCCGTGCTGCGACCGGGCGTCCACGACACCGACCCTGTGTTGGTGCCACGCGACCGGTCTGCGCTCCAGCTCGACGTCGAGTCGATGTTGGACTTGATCGCCGAGTCGGGCCGGATCCTTCGGCAGCTCGCGCTTCAGTTCGGCCCCGATCGCTTGGTCGACCGGGTGCTCTCCACGCGCCGCGCTCTAGACGTCTCTCTTCGCTGGGTTCAGAGCCTCGCTAATGCTGTTAGGCTCCTGGAGTACAGCCTCCGCGCTCAGGCTGGTCCTAAGCCGGGGGAGTCGACGGAAGAGCTGCTCGAAGCGGCGGCCAAGCTCGAAGCACGGCGTGCGGCTCTTGATGTTGACGCTAAGCGCTTGCAGGCTGAGGCCGCCGGCCTCAGGGCCGCGGCGGACGAGAAAGACCGGTTGCTCGCTTCCCAGGCGGATGAGCTGAGCCGGGCCCGGTCGCGCGTCACGGCCCTCGAGCGTCAGGTCGCCGAGCTAGAGGCCAACTCTGTAGGCACGCGCGAGGCGGTGGGCCAGTTCTTGGTGAGCACGTTTGTTTCGCCGGTCTGCCCAGAGCCGGCGCTGCGCTTCCTCGTCGACGCCTGCGCCCGGCGCGACCCGACGGTCTCCTCGCGCGTCGCCCTCATCACCGTGCCGGTCGGCGACACGTCCTTACAGTCGCTCACACCGGCGCCCGCGCCCGTCGTCGAGCCTGGGCCTGCTCCGGCGCCCTCTGCAGCACCGGAGCCGGCTCCGGCATCTTCTACAGCGTCTGAGCCGGCCGCGCCGAGCCCATCGGCTCCGACGCCAGTCGCCGACCCAGTAGAGCCGCCGCCAGGTGCTAATGCGCCCGACGAGTCGGACATGGTCGACTACGGAGGAGGTGGAGACGACGACATGGCCGAGGAGAAGGTCGACGAGGACGCTGACGAGCCGATGTCGGCTGCGGACTCGCTGGGCAGCCGCGGCCGGGATGCGGAGACGGCGACCGGGTCACCCGCTCCCAAGAGACCGCGCTTTTCGGGGCGTGACGCCAGCGAGCTGGACGCCGAGCTAGGCGCACTTACGCGTGCGGCAGAACTGATATCGACACCGCGGTCAACGTCAGGTTCCGCTCCGTCCGCCATGGCAGATCCTCCGCAGCCTACGCCGGCGCCTGGACCGGTTCCTTCGCCGCGAGTACCACGTAGGAGCGAGTTACCACGACCGGGACAGGCGGCTCGACCGGCTTCGGCCACTCCACCCCGCCAAGGGCCCCGGGGAGGGCTAGCGCGATTCGCGTTCCGCCCCGTCCCGCAGGGTACGGTAACGCTGCTGCAGCTGCCGGAGATATCGTCCGAACTGACGCTGCGCGGACGGTACGACGAACTCCGTGCTAGTCAAGCGTACTCGGGTGCTCTACCGTTCGCGGCTCAGCGGACCCGGCGGACCAACTCGGCCTTCGAGCTCACGCCGACCGACTTGGTATTCGACGGCACTGAGGTGATGGGAGTCCCGCCGCCGGCGAAGCAGTTGGTCGGGTCTGTGCAGCTACAAGTCGACCGGCCCAACACCCGCGGATACCCGTCGTATATCGTACTTCGGAACCAGTCGCAGGCTGCGTTCAAGTCGTTCGGTCCGCACATCGTCGACCACTACATGGACCTCGTCGACCTGCAGCCGTGGAACGACATGTGGGAGAACCGCGTGACGCGGCTGTACCTCATCGACCCGGCCTTGCTCGACGAGGACTGCGAGGAGTACCTGATCACGGTGCTGCAGTACAACTACGCCAACCGGCAAGCGTTGTGGGAGCGCCTCACCTGGATGCACTCCCCCAAGTGGCAGAACGTGAAGGACGCCAGCGCGATCGACTTCCTCCGGCAGCGCGAGGCGCTCTCCGAGCACTTGGGCCGGGCCGAAAGGGCGATCCGGATGCTGCGACCTTCTACGTGGCCGGCAGCCTTCACCCCGCTCTTCAACATGGAGCCGGCGTTCTGGCCATACACCCGGGGTCGGTGCACCTGGGTGCCGGAGATCCCCGAGCAATATCACGACCTCTACGGCAACGAGTCGACGCTGCTCTACGACCAGCTCGACAGCTTGTACGAGGACGAGCCCGGTCGGTGCCAGTTCGGTGGAGGCCGGATCAAGCGCTTCGTACAGCTATTTGACCCGCGCGCCGAGCGCGCCTTCGCGATGCACCACTCGGTTGGTGCCTCATGGAAGCTGCCCGCGCCGTGGGACCGCCCCTCGTACAAGCCGTACCCGTTCACTACCCAGTTCCTCGGTTCTCCTGGTCCGAGCTTCTACAAGGCGGGCGCCAACCCGGATCTCCGCACGCGGTGGCGCGCTCAAGTGGCGGCTGTGACCAACCTGATCCAACTCGATGTCAGTCGTGGCGACGACGGCTCGCGCCGGCTTCTTCGCATGCGACTCCTCGAGCCGATGCAGGGAGCTTCGGACCAGACGCGTGGAGAACCCGACTTGCGTCCAACTGGCCGGCCGGGGCGGCCGATCACCATCGACGACGATGAGGACGAGGTGGAGTACGAGGACGACGAGGAGCACAAGGAGAGCGAGCGAGTCCAGGCGGAGGGGGGCGACGCCGACGAGGGAGAGTAAGCGGACGATGACGACGAGTCCTACCGCGAAGGCGACGTCGTGTAGGTGTCCCGCGCGCCCCGCGCCGAGCTGGTGCCGGCACTTAAGCCTTTAATGCGTGTCACACTTCGTTTTACCCATGCTTGGTCTTCGTTTGGCTGGTTTGTCTCACGCCCTTAGGCCCCGCCTCATTTCGCAGCATAAGCCCGGTCTGAGTCGTTTTCCGGTCGCAATCGGACGCCAGCTGGGCCAACGCGGCACTGCGTCGTTTTCTGATCAAAAGCCGACGCACACGCGGACAGCGCGGCCCTGCGTCGCTTTCTCGTCGAAAGCCGACGCAAGCTGGGGCGGCGCGGCCCAGCGTCGCTTTCTGATCGAAAACCGACGCAAGCTCGGGCGGCGCGGCCCAGCGTCGCTTTCTGATCGAAAACCGACGCAAGCTCGGGCGGCGCGGCCCAGCGTCGCTTTCTGATCGAAAACCGACGCAAGCTCGGGCGGCACAGCTCTGCGTCGCTTTCTGATCGGAAACCGACGCACCCGTGGACAGCGCGGCCCAGCGTCGTTTATTGGTCAAAAACCGACGCACACGCGGACAGCGCGGGCCAGCGTCACTTTCTGATCGAAAACCGACGCACACGTGGACAGCGCGGGCCAGCACCGGTTTCTGATCGCGGGAGCGCGGGCCAGCGTCGCTTGCTGGACAGAAACCGACGCACACGCGGACAGCGCGGGTCAGCGTGCGGAACGATGTGCTCGAGGACTTTGCGCGGCTGTGCGGTCAGCCTTCAGCGACTGGGCGTGTCGCTGGTGACGTCGGGAGATGTCGCGCGGTCGCACCGCCGGTCTGCAGAACTTTCGGTGCATAGCATGACTCTTGTCGGCTTCTCTTCAAGCGCCAAACCGGCGCACGTGGCTGCGCACGTCTTGCGTTGCTCACAGCCCCGCATCCTTCAGTGATCGGCACCCGTTCGCTTCGACAGACGCCGAGCAGCGCCCGCGAGCACTGCGCAGGCGCGCGACCGCAGCGAGCCCCCATGAGCTACTCGCACTGATGCGCGGTCAACTCGTGCGGCTTGCCACGTGGCCTCGGCCATCGCGAGACTCCGTGCGGGCACGTGGCTGGCCCAACCGGCTGTGCAAAAAGCAGTGGGGTTCGGCCGATGATGCGGGCCAGCGCACTAGGTCCTTGTCGACCCAACTAGTGCGGCACACCGCGCACAAACTCTGCGCTGGAGCTCGACTGGTTCAGGTGGCTTTGCGCGCGAGGGTCGGCTCTTGGGTGCGTCGCATCCGCGTACGGCCGGCTGATGTAGTTGCTGCGCGGCTTGCGGCTCGTGGCGGACCCTGCGCGGGCGCTGGGTCGACGAGCGAGGCTCCGTGTGCCGCGGACGACTCGTGGTGGCCATGCGCTCTGTGCGGCCGGTCTTGCTCGGTACGACGCGGCGCTTGCGAGTACACAGAAGCGTGCGATCGGGACACGCGGCTCGGCGCAGCGAGTGCGGACGCTGCGGGTCTCGCTAGACGCCGCGCCCGTCAAGCCGGTCCGCGCGCACTTCTTTGCACTACCTAGTCGGGTCATTCATGTACCGAGGGTGTCTGCGGGACTTCGGCGCGAGAGATGCCGGGCCGCACCGCCAGATAGCCAGCTCAGAGAGCCCATGCCCCCCGGCGGAGTGGCCCAGCGATAACCGCGCGCGATAAAAATAAACGTCGCTTCAACTTGTGGTCTTGGTTTCGCCGATGTTTCTTGGACACTCATGGGATATAAAAACATGCAACATACAGGGTGCGCATTACCTGTGCTGATGCACCGGCGAGTGCGGGACGTTGGGGCACTTCAGCTCAAACTGGTCGCCCACACTCAGACGCTGTTTTATAGAGGCCGACCAAGGCCTCGAGCTGGCTTTAGGGATGCCAGTTCCCTAGACCGGTTCGGGCGCGCCTGCATGCGCGCCGAACCGGCCGTTCGGCTTGAGGGACACCGTAGCCCTGCCGCAGGCCGAGTCGTGCTCTGCGGTCTTAACTTCCTGGACGTCGTTGCCGTGCGGGCACCGGCGTCTGGCGCCCTTAGTCGACGGCAGCGTCGCCATCGTCGATTTGCATTGACTCGAACCGCGCCCGGCCTCGGGCGCTGCGGTCGAAGTCGTACAGCAGCTGACCGCAATTGAGGTTTTCGAGCGGCTCCCAGGTCGGGTCGGCGTAGCCCCGCCACTTGACCTGGTACTCCTTGGTGTACCGGCCAGAGCGCGTCCGGCCCCACCGGACGTCGAGAACTTCTTCGACTTCATACTCGTCCGCGGATCGGTCGGGCTCGAAGCTGTCTTCGGGCAGGAGAGCCTCGTCGAAGTGGAACTCCCCCGCCAGGCCGTCTGGGATCTCGATCGGTCTTTCGGGGTACACCACGCGGGGCTTGAGCCGGCTCACGTGAACCCAAGGAAAGAGTCGGTACGGCGAGCCTCTGATCTGCAGCTTGCACCGGTAATTACCGGCCGTCTCAACGATCCTGAACGGACCGTGCCAGTTGTGCGCGAGCTTCCTCGACAGGCCGGGCTTGACCCGGGGAATGTGCAACCAGACCGAGTCGCCGACTTCGAAGCCGGTCTTATACTTATCGGCTAGTTCCTCCCACGCTCGAGTCCGTTCTGCGGCTCTGGATCGCTGGGCTCTGCGCTGGAGCTCTCTCGCCGTGGCTTGAGCCCGCTCGTACTCGCGCTGCGCACTGATCCTCCACTTGTACGCGTACATCTTGTCCGCCTTCCGGGCCGGCTTGGGCCGGAGCATGGCCTTCACCGTGGTCTGGGCGTCCCATCCATGGATGAGGAAGAACGGCGTCTCTCGCCGGGTCGCGTCGATCGACGTGTTGAGCGCGAACGTGAGCCGGCCGGCGAGGTCCTCCCAGTCTTCTTGACCGGGTTCTTGGACGTACGACCGGACGGCACGCACCACGGTCTGGACCGACCTCTCCTGCTGGCCATTGGCCTGCGGGCGGTACGCCATGGTCGCCCTTTGCCGGCTGCCCAGCATGCGTGCGAAGTGCGAGAAGACTTCGCCCATGAACCGGGGATCCCGGTCCGTCCTGATCTCGGAGCTCGCGCCGAACCTTCTGAACACGACTTCTTCGTATGCCTCGGCTACCGCTTGTGCGGTGGTGTCCCGCATCGCCCTCGCCATCACGTAACCGGAGAACATGTCCTGGAATAGCAACAGAGCCGTGTTCCCGTGCTTAGACTCGGGCAGCGGGAGCACGAAGTCCATGGACACGATCTGCATGGGATAATCCGGCTCCATGCCTCCGCGGGACGGGCCCGGGTTGGGAGGCGCGCCCCGGGCCGTGACACAGTCGATACACTGGCGTACATGTCTCTCGACGTCCTTGAACATGCCCCGCCAGTAGTACTCGGCCTTGATGCGCTCGTACGTGCGCGTGATGCCTTGATGGCCGCCTTGCAGGTCGTCGTGATGCAGGTGCAGGATGTCGGCCCGCATATCCGGCGGCACGACCAGCCGCAGCGTGTCGTCTCTCGACCGGTTCAGACCACGAGAACCGGCGTGCCGAAGGACGCCGTCCTCGTCCACCTCAAAGTCGTCAGCGATCTTGGCGACGGACCTTGCCTCTTGCTGCGACAGCGATTCTAAATCGCCGGTCAGGAACCTCTTGATCTTGGACAGCTCCGGGTCCGCGTCTTGGTGCGCTCGGATCCGGTTCCACCGCTCAGCAGGAACATCGGAGAGCGCCCTGTTGGCTGCCCGCTGTCCTTCTCGGCGCACGGGGCTCCTGGCGCCCTCAGGCGCTGGTTCAGCCGGCTCGACGGGCGCTGCAGCGCGATCCATGTCAGCGCGGCGGACTTGACCCCGGGTCACCGCGAGCACTGTGGCCTCTGCAACTTCGGCTGGCGGCTGGACCGGTCTGGATGCCGCAGGACCGGCGGCGACTGGATCTTGGTTCTCGGCGCTCTTAACGATCTTGGCGGGCAGCTTGTTCAGCTCGGCTAGCTCTCGGAGCTCGCGCTCGTCCGTCACCACCACGGAGTCGCTCAAACTCAGCACCTTGCTCGTGAGATAGTCGGCCGACGCGTTGAAGTCTCTCTTG
>JAMFLM010000155.1:0-12924 GCA_027475705.1 Pythium catenulatum
GGACGCCGCGCGACTCGGGATCGACGGAGCCGTGGTACGAGCGCTCACCTCAGACTACATTGAGACCAGCTCACCGCCGATCTCCGTCGGCGATTTCGTGTGCATGGTGAACACCACCGACGTGCTCGGTGTGCCGTACGGTCAAGTGCTGGAAGCGATTCGCAACGCGTCGCGGCCGACAATGCTCGAGCTGGCGACCCAAGATACGCTTGCGAACATCCTGCGCGCGAGCCCATCCGTCTCGCCGCTAGCGTGCGTCAACGCGTACGAGCGCGACATGTCGAGAGCGACGACCAAGCGGACCGAGCAGCGCAGCTCGGAGCACGTGAGCGGAAAAGTGGAGCCGTCAGCGTCAGACGCGGCGGCTTCGAAAGAGTGTGTGATCTGCTTCGATGGGCCCAAGACCACTGCGTGCGTGCCGTGCGGCCACCACGCGGTTTGCACGACGTGCGCCGACCAATTGCTGCAGTCCACGCGAAAATGCCCCGTGTACCGTGCTAGTGTCCGCGAGGTCATCAGGATCTACCACGCGTGATAGACCATAAATCCTATTTCTGCGAGACACAACATTGCTGTCGTGGTGGGTCGTCGTCTGATCTCTTTCGTTTGTTTGAGTCCAACTCGGTGCGCTCCTCGTCATCGGCACCCAACCGGTTTCACAGCTACATCACCACGCGCCTAGCAAGGTGACCTTCTTTCGAATTCCCAAGTGGATCGATCACTCCTAGAGGCACGTCCACGATGAAATTGCCCGGGAAGCGACCTACTACGTACAGAACTATCATTTTGGTCCGCCGGCGTGGTCGTTCTTCTCGATACGTTGCCGAGATCGAGCAACACGTTGAGCGGAGCGAAGTCACGTGTCGGTGGTGTGTGCGTCTGCGATAAAGTATCCGCGACGTGCAGCTTCACACACGGTGCTCGCGTTAGGATTCAGAGCACACTTCCGAAATTCATCGGTGTCGCCGAGGTGCGCGATCGCGCCATCCAGCATCACGGCGGTACACAGCGCCATGGATCCACATTTATTCGGCAGCGTTGGCGTCCGCGCCGTTCTGAAGCAAAAGCTCCGCCACTTTGTGACGGCCGTTTTGCGAGGCAACGTGCAATGCCGTACATCCGTCCTTGTCGGTGAAGCTCACGTCCGCGCCCGCCTCCAGCAAACGCTCCACCACCTGGAGGTGGCCGTTGTATGCGGCAGAATGCAAAGCCGTCCAGCCTTCCTTGTCGATGACGCTCACGTCCGCGCCGTTCTCTAGCAGACGCCTCACCACCTCAACATGGCCGTTCTGCGAGGCGACGAGCAACGCCGTGCATCCGTCCTCGTCGCCGAGGTTCACGTCGGCGCCCTTCTCGAGCAAAAGCGCGACCACTACGTGGTGGCCGTCTCGCGCGGCGGAATGCAGAGCCGTCCACCCGTCGTTGTCGCCGGCGCTCACGTCGGCGCCGCTCTCCAGCAGCAGCACCATCGCCTGGAGGTCGCCCGTGTGCGCGGCAAAACGCAGCGCCGTACATCCTTCGTTGCTGCAAGGGTTTACGTCGGCGCCGTTCTCGAGCAGTAGCTCCACCACCTCGCGGTGGCCGTGTCGCGACGCGAAATGCAGCGCCGTCCACCCATCCTTGTTGGCCACGCATACGTCCGCGCCATTCGCAAGCAGAAGCGCGGCCACCTCGAGATGACCGCCTCGCGCGGCAAACTGCAACGCCGTCGATTGGTTCTTGTTGCCGACGCGCACGTCCGCGCCCTTTTCGAGCAAATGCGCGACCACCTCGAGATGGCCTGCTTGCGAGGCAGCGAGCAACGCCGTAGTTCCATCCTCGTTGCCGCCGTTCAGGTCCGCGCCGTTCTCCAGCAAAAGCGCCACGACATCGACGTGGCCATTCTCCGAGGCAAGATGCAACGCCGTCCATCCGTTCTTGTGACTGACGCTCGCGTCGGTGTCGTTCTCAATCAGTAGCGCCACCACGGGGAGGTGGCCGTATCTCGAGGCCAGCTGCAACGCCGTCCATCCGTCATTGTTGCCGGCGTTTACGTCCGCGCCGTTCTCGAGCAAAAGCGCCACGACCTGGAGGTGGCCGTCGCGCGCGGCAGCATGCAACGGTGTGCATCCATCCTTGTCGCGGCGGTTCAGGTCCGCGCCGCTCTCAAGCAAACGCTCCACCGCCTGGAGGGGACCAACGGGTCGCTCGGACTCGTCGGTGGCGTCGCTGGTTTGGCTCATGCTTGTTGGTTTTTCTTCGCCTCCGAGCGCACTGCGTCCACGTGAGACCGTCGCCGCGCTTCGTGCCGTCGTGGTGCGGGACAGCACACCCAGACCCGTCGAGGTTCCCTAGGGGCTGTGCATATTTATATCCTGTCGAATATGCTGCACTGATATATGAGATATCAGGATCTCCACGGGATCGCCAGCAAGGGCTCCGTCCTTCGGAAGAGCAAGGACTCATTGCTGGTGCTCGGCGATGCGTGAGCTATAATGACAGCGCGTGGTCCGCTGCGCCGTCTTGAGACGTAGTAGAAGTGGACCGGCAACGTCCTGTGCGGCCTCAGCGACGCGTGACAGATCGTAAGCATGCATGGCGTAGCCGAGTGCTTCCTAGCGCCGACTCGTCGTCTTCGCCGACCAGCAGCACGAGCTCGCCCTGCGGGTCGTCGGCCAACGCGATGTCCATGGAGCCAACCAGCACTCGCTCGTAGAACGCTTAACGGGCGGAAGTCACCCAAGGGGTTTATCACGTCGCGCTGTGTGATGTGGTGCCAGCAACTCACAACCGACGACTCGCCGCGAGTGGGCTGGCCACGCACAACATCGCGAGGGCGACTTGGCTCCACTGGCGGCCACCATCCCGCGCAGGGGGCCTGCAAACCTATCTATTCGTTGATAATGGAATCTCTATTCGTTGATAGGATTTCCAGGGTTTTTGCTGCCGCAGTTCTCGAGTTGTGGCGGAATGGACCAAGCAGATTCTAGTTGAAGAGGAAGAAGTTCACCACGGATGCGACGGGATGCCCGCTTGCACCCGCCCGTCGAAGCCGTTCCACGACTTCGTTGTGGCCATTCTGCAAAGCTTGTGCCAGCGCTGTGTTTCCAGTCTCGTCGCGGAGGTTTAGGTCCGCACCTGCCGCGAGCAAGCGATCCACCACATCGACGTGGCCATCCGTGGAGGCAAGATGCAACGCCCCCTGTCCATGCTTGTCGCCGAGATTCACATCCGCACCGGCCGCAAGCAAGCGATCCACCACGTCGACTTGGCCATCCATGGAAGCCAAATGCAGTGCCGTCTTTCCGTCATCGTCGCCGAGGTTGATCTCCGCACCGGCCGCGATAAAGCGATCCACCACGCCGACGTGGCCATCTATGGAGGCGTAATGTAGCGCCGTCCAGCCGTCGTTGTCGCCGAGGTTGATATCCGCTCCGGCCTTGAGAATGCTGTTCACCACGTTGAGCAGGCCGTCCCTTGACGCAAACTGCAGCGCCGTCTTTCCTTCATCGTCGCCGAGGTTGACGTCCGCACCGGCCACGATCAAGCGATCCACGACGTCCAGTTGACCTTTCCTGGAGGCAAGATGCAACGCCGTCCATCCATGCTTGTCGCCGAGGTTGAGACCCGCACCGGCCGCGAGCAAGCGATCCACCGCGCCGACTTGGCCATTCATGGAAGCCAAGTGCAGCGCCGTCCATCCATTCCTGTCGCCGACGTTGACTTCCGCACCGGCCGCGAGAAAGCAATCGACTATGTCGACGTAGCCACCCATGGAGGCGTAATGCAACGCCGTCCATCCATCGTTGTCACCAAGATTCACGTCCGCTCCGGCCTTGATCATGCGATTCACCACGTCGACTTGACCACTCTTGGAGGCGAGATGCAACGCCGTTCTTCCGTCCTCGTCACCGAGATTCAGATCCGCACCGGCCGCGAGCAAGCGATCCACCGCGTCGACTTGGCCATCGATGGAGGCGACGTGCAAGTTGGCACACGCGACGCTAGAGTCATCCGTGAATTCCATGCTTCGCGACGGCGTCGGCGCGTTGTGGCAACGGTGTGTCGGGTGTCGGTCTCCGGTGTCTCTGAACCTCACGTGCCCCTGAAGACACAAAGCTTCGCGGCCCACGTATGCGCGTCGTTCTCTCCCGCAAACTGGCTCCTGTACCGGAGTGAAGCCAACGCGCACACAGCATCCGAACTGTCCACATCCAAAAATGCCCCTCTCCCTCCCCCGCCTGTCCACGTCCACGTAGGATAATCACCATCTGGAACTCGCAGAGTTTGACTGCCAAGCGCCTTCTCGCTCGCCGCCATGCCGAGGAGCGTCCTCGCCGCGGCAGGCAGACAGGTGATGATCACTGATGTAAGGACGACACTGTCGTCACGGCTACGAGCCGCGTCAGCATCTACAGCTGCTGTGTGCGACGTGCCGGGGTCTACGTACTGTAGTCTATAGGATCGACGACACTCGAACTCAACTGTCTTAGAGCCACAATAATATTGCTTCTGGCAATGTCGTCGTCGTCGTTTATTATACTCGTTCTCTTCGCAAACGCGCTAACGAAAGTCTATCTAAAGACGCCAAAAGCCGCGCGAAGCCATCCACTGCCAGCCGCCATCGAGCTCGACGAATGCTCGTCCTGGGGGGCGACGCATTGCCCATTGGTCGCACACGAAAGCGCGTCCTTAAAAGCGCCTATGCGAGGCGCAACGCATGGCACGCGGTCATTGCACCGACCACAAGCCATCGTCACCCGCGGTTGTCGCTGGGGACGTGTGCACGGACAAAAGCCATAAGCCATCGTCTTCTGCGCCACGATCATGGGATTTAGTACTGGGAGCCTCCCTAGCATTCACGGAAACGTACGTGTAGCAAGTGTGACGATGCGTCGACGAACGTGTCGACGAACGATGCCACGCGTAATCGCAGAACA
Organism: Pythium catenulatum; assembly: GCA_027475705.1. Taxonomy (NCBI): domain Eukaryota; phylum Oomycota; class Peronosporomycetes; order Pythiales; family Pythiaceae; genus Pythium; species Pythium catenulatum. The sequence continues at coordinate 4,920 of JAMFLM010000155.1, forward strand.
CAAACTCTACTTCTTCTAGTCGCGACACTGCTGTTGTACTGGAATGCCATTGAAACGCCTTTTGTTTATCAGTCCGAGTCCTCACCGTCCTCGTCCTCATCGTCCTCGGCGCCCAACAGGTTCCACAGCTGCATCGCCACGCGCTCGGCTTGGCGGCGGCGCTCTTCGTCGGTCAGCGCGGCGCCCGACTCGCGTATCCGCTGGACTTGGGACAGCAGCCCACTGAACGCTTCCATCTCCGGATCATCATCCAGCGCGAACCCAGCAGCGCCGGACAGCGCCGCGAGCGAGGCTTGCAGTCGCACTACGTCCGACGCCACGTCCGGTTCAAGAGTTGGAGAGGAAGCCGGCGCTGGCGGAGGAGCAACTTCAGCGTCGGCAGATGGCGGCGTGGGAACCGAAGAGCTGGTCGCGACAGTTGACGCTGGCACCTCGCGCGTCGGCTCGCTTTCGCGAGGCAGCATCTTCATCGACCGCCACATGTTGCACTGCAGCGCCTCAAGGACGCGCGCGACACCTTGCTTCTCATGGCCACTCGAACCAGCCGACGCTGCCGACTCGGTGGATGAGTCTGATTCCACCGCCACCAACTCGAACGCGTTCTCCTGACACCACGTCTCCAGCGTCTCCATCTGGGCTGCACTCGCCTGCGCCACGCGCGTCGCGACCACCAAACTCACCTCAAACGTGAGCTCTTCGATCGACCGCTCGACAAACTTCTGCGCGTGCTTGAAGCTGCTGTCCGCCGACGCGTCGACGACCCACAGCAGCGCCTCGTACGCGTCGGCGTCGTGGTGCAGCGCCGTCGCGAGCTCGTTCGCATCGACGCGGTGCAGGTGCAGCTCGACGTCGGCCTCGTAGTACTTGGTTTGCAGGGTCAGTGCGTGGACCGCCTCGCCCGTCGTCGTCGTTAGATCGACCTTGTCCCCACCCGAGAGCTTCACAAGTGCCGCCACAACGTCCTGCTGTGCAGCGACATCGGCGCCAAGCACGAGGATCTTGGACGCCGGCGGCTGGTCTTTGTCTTCGTCCTCCTCGGCGTCGCCGTTGCTGTTGTCCTTCGGTTTAGTAGACGCAGTCAGCTGGTTGGATTGCACTGCAGAAGCAGCCTCAGTGGCCGCGGCAGCAGCAGGGTCTTCACTGGCGGGGCGTTCGAGCGTCTTGAGCGACGCCCACATGTTGCACTCGAGAGCTTCCTTGACGCGGTCCATGCCGCGCGTCTCGCGGGGCGTGTCGTGCTGCTTCTCGCCTGCACGTTCGTCGTCATCGACCGCAACAAACTCAAAGCCGTTCTGCAGCGCCCACTGCTCGAGCCGCTCGAGCTGCGCGGCGCTCGCACTCGCGGCGCGCGTGCCCACGACCAGACTCACGTTGAACTCGAGTTCCTCGATCGAGTTGCCCACGAAGCGCTCCGTGCCGGCGAAGCTGCTGTCGCTCGCGGCATCGACAACCCACAGCAGCGCCTCGTACTGGTCGGCGTCGTGCGCCAGCGGTGTGACGAGCTCGTTGGTCTCGACGGCGTGGACGTGGACCTCGAGCGGCGCCGTGTAGTACTTGGTCCTGAGCGTGAGGTGGTGCGCGCCCTGGGACGTATCGGAATCGGGTTTCTGGTCGCAGAGATGGAAGAGACGATCCAGAACGGATTGACGTGTCTCGGCCTCGGCGCCGAGCACCAGCACGCGAGATACGGCGGCGGCGTCGCGGCCCATTTCCGCCAATTTCTTGGACCTTCCAGGTCGCTCGGGATCTTTCCCTCGCTGTTGTCTCCATGGCGGACCGTACTTTCCACTAAAACCGGTTTGTGTGTGGACCACAGCAAGCATCTGTGATCCTGAAGAGCCGCGCGCGGTTCTTCTGGGACATCAACGGAATGCGTCGGCGGCCGTGAATGGAGGTGTGGAACGAGTACACGGCCGAGGACGTCGCGCAGCACCGCAGCGAGACCGACTGCTGGCTCATCATCGGCCCGGACGGCGCCAAGAAAGTGTACGATGTGACGGCGTTCCTCGAGGACCACCCGGGCGGCCCGGAGCTGCTGCTCGACCTCGCCGGCCAGGACGTGCAGGACGAGTTCGAGGTGGGCGCGCGCATTACTTTCCTTCACGCACACTCGCACACATCACAATATAGATTATTGCTTATTCTCACCGAGACGTCGGGCGTGCTTGCGACGTATATAGGATATCGGCCACACGAGCGACGCGCGCGCCATGCTCGACGAGCTCTGCATCGGCGTGCTGAAGGAAGACGCCCACGCGAGCTCGCGCCGCGCGGCGCAGAACATGGCACGGCTCTCGCTGCTGACGCACCCGGAGCTGGGCGCCGGGCTGGCGCCAGCAAGGCGACGGCCGCACGCGCTGGTCGTCGCGGCCGCGATCGCGGCGCTGGTCGTGGCCATGGCCTCGGTCGTCGTGGCGCGATGGCAACCAAGCTGATTTGGAACCATGGGTACCGCATGTCAACGTGTTTTGCAATTGAAGATGTTTAAAACGGATGTTTGTATCACCGCGTGATGTTTGAAACAGAACAATCCCCGTGATAGTGACACCGAGAATGACTGGTCGCGACGATGCATGAAAGGAAGCAGCACAATCCACGAAGCCACTCTACGATTGGGATCCCAACGCGAATTGTCCATGTGTGTGACTATCGTCGCCTCCGTTGCATCATAGATGATGATCTGCGTGTATGCACCCCACAGAGGTTCGCTCGGTTTCTCCTAGTCCGGGTTGTATCTTCCACTGGGTGCAGATAACGAACCCCATACCTCCGTCGATTCGGAGGCTGACTCGCCTGCTTTCATGTCGAAACCTCACCACCGTGTTCGTCGTGCAACACTAGCGATGTCCACATTTCCATCCGATACAGTAGTGCGTGTTAGTAGGGCAGGAGAGCAAATAGCATGTAGTCCCCTGAGAGCGAGAGGGGAATGACCCTCTCCAGGTCACAGTCAAGCGAATACGACGTAGTACTACAGCTCGTACGCAGGCATTGATGAATGGCGGCTTACGGCCCCTCGTCGTATCAGCCATGTACACCGTGCAATGGACGCCTCCATCCTCATGCCGATCCGTGCAGAGGCAAGCAAACCCCAGCGGTGTGACCTTCACGTGAAAAACGAATACAACGGTGTATGAACTCTATTGTGCATCCATGCATGGGCGGATCAAGCATTCGGTCGTGTGTGGGTGTGCGCATAGGATCACTACTGCGTGCCCTGCGGCGGCGCGGCGCCCATGTACTTCTTGAACGGCGCGATGGGCAGCGCGACCGGTTCGTCTAATCGGGACAGCGGCGCGGGCTTGGCCTTGTGGAACAGCGACTTGGGCCGAGGCAGCAGCGTGAGCGTCGACACGGTGCCCTTGAACAGCTTGATCGTGCGCAGCGACTGGCGGCTGAGACTGTCCCACACGCGCACGACGCCTGCTTCATCGCCCGACACGAGGAAGCCGCCGCACTTGCTGACCTGGAGCGTCGTGACACCGACCTCGTGGCCTTCAAACGAGTCGGGCAGCTGCGCCTCCTGGCCCCAGGGCTTCGCGCCGGCGGTCGACGTGGTCGACGCGACGATGCGCGCGGTCGCGGCCGTGACGGCGCTGGCCGCGGCGTTCAGGTCGATCGTGTAGATCTTGCCGTTGCCGCAGCCCAGGAAGAGCCGGTGTTCCATCGGATCGGTCAGGCACACGTTCACGAACGACGGGCACGTGATGCTGAACAGGCAATGGCTCGAGTTGAGGCTCCAGATCTTGCACGTGCGGTCGAGCGAGGACGTGAACACGCGCGCGTTGACGCCGCCCAGGCCGACGTGGATGCTGGTCACGGGCAGCACGTGGTCGGTCCACGACACGAGCGGGCTGAGCCCCTGCTGGAAGCTCGAGGTCACGTCGGGATCGTCAAGCACATCCATGAGCCGCCACACGTGCACGACGGCGTCCTCGCCAGCCGTGATGATGTGCGAGTCGTCCGCGGTCAGCGCGATCGCCGAGACGCCCTTGTAGTGCGCGTCCCAGACCATCACGAGCTCGCCCGTCTTGACGTCCCAGACGTACACCTTGCCGGACTGCGCGCCGGCGAAGAAAAAGTTACCGCACTTGGTCACGGCTGTTGGCCCCATCTTCTCGGCCGAGTGGCACTTGAGCACGGGCATGTCCTTGCTCCACGCGAAGATGTGGAGCGCAAGCTTGCCGTCCTGCACGGCCACGAGGTGGTCCGTGCGGGGCACGACCTGCACGCCGCGGCGCGCTGGTTTGCAGTTCTTGAAGCAGTAGAGCTGGCCGCCGGTCACGGCATCGGCCACGAAGAGCTCGTTCTCTTGGCAGGAGCCCAACAGCAGCACGTGGTCCGCGAGCGCCGTCGTCGCCATGGTCGCCGGTGTCTCGGAGCGGGGGAATTGCTCACGCTTGGCTTCCAGCCGATTGGTGATCCCATCCTGTTGGACTGGGTTCAGCACGATTGGCGGGAAATCGTAAGTTAACGACCAATACATTATGGGGAAGCGGAAGGTGAGCCGAATGTCGCTTGGGGCCGGAAGGTGATGTTGCTCGAAGCCGCCTCAAAAGACCACACCTCGCAGGTCGGAGGACCAAGGCAAACCTCGCAGGTCGGAGGACGCCGCATCCTCTCCAAGGCAGGGTGAGACTTTCGAACGTCGGCTCACCCACTCCACGCATCGAAACGTACCAGTGTATGTTCTTGCCGCACATCGTCGAGTGGCACGCTCTTGCGTTAAGCGTGCCTCTCGACGATTGACGGACAATGACGCTCCCGCAACGTGAGGGTGTCGGCACGCGAGCGAACATATACAGTACGTACCAGACAGGAGTTTGATTCAGGCCGCCGCATTGATCAGAGGTCCCCATGTCCATGTCGTGGCTAGTCGTTGCGATTGTCCGAAGGACAGCTCAGTTCGCAGCCGGCCCGGGTGTGGGGCCTTCAAATCGAATGGGCCTATCCTACATAATGGGTGTGATGCATGTCAGCCTTTTATTTTTTAGGGTTCCTATTACGTGCGTACTCCATAGATGTGTGGAGAGTGCCATCGTTCTGTCTCGAAGTCGCGGGCCCAGTGGACACGGCTGAGTGGCCGGATACTGGGCACCTCACTGCTTGCTGTCTGGCTTGGGGGCAAAGTAGATAAACCCAGGGAAGTACCAGTTCTCGGCGGTCCCGCGCGGCGTGATGATGCCGTAGTGGTTGAGCAACTCGATCGACGCGGCCGCGTTTCGCACTTGCACTACCACGGGGAAATACGCCGGTTTGTCCGGGTGTAGCTCGGTCGTGTTCATCACGAGCTCGCGCAAGAAGTAGAAGTTCTGGCGCTCCGTCGGCCGACGCGGCGAGCCCACCGACGCCATTTCTTCTCCCATCCACGCGATCCAGCCGTCGTACGCTGCGCGGTTCTTCTCCTTCGCCATGCGGTCGACGAGCAGGCGGTTGCGTGCGTCCACGTCACCGCGACTGTCGACCACACAACGCGAGATCAAATCCCGCACGGCTGGGTTGGTGATCTTGGTCTTGTAGAAGTACGGCGCCAGCGCGAGCATGTCGAGCGAGTCGATGAAGAACTGGCAGCGGAACCAGCCGTCCACTCGGTCGCTATCCAGCTTGCCCCGCAGGAAGTTTTCAAAGCCTTCCACGTCGTCGGGTTTGCCGCCCTCGTGCGTGAACACCATCAGGCTCATTGTGAACGCGACTTCAACAAGCAGCGGTTCGTACTCGGGCCACAGTTGGCTGTAGGCGGCGGCCACGGCGACCGTCGAGTTCTTGATGTGGAAGGCGTCTTCAATCGACGCCACGGGCGACGGCTTGTTCTTCGAGAGCAGCGCCTGCACGAACTGCCCGCGGCTGTATCGCAGCTGGCCCCACAGTCGCTCGTGCTGCTCGCGCTTGAACTGGCACAGCACGCTCATCATCCAGTGGTCCTGTTGCACGACCACGAGTTGCTTGCCGTCGTGCATACGGCCTTTGAGCTGGTTGCGGCCGTATTCCTTGTACGCGCGCGTGCCCACCACATCGACGATCTTGGCGAGGAGCTCCATCACTGACTGAACAGATCAAATTGCTGAATGACGTCCGGACGGTTATGGCCGCTTCCACCTTGTTCGCTGCGGTCAGCACGATCCACCTGGCTGTGTCCCTCTACGTTGTTTCTTATCGGACCAGGCGTCAACGACGGCTCGTAAGACGAGTTTTGATCAGCCTTTGGGCTCAGCGACCAGAAACGTGAACCAAGCAGCAAAAACGTCGCCCAGTCTTATCCGGTGGCCCGCCCTTGCTAGACGTAATACGGGTCCCTGTGTCCATGCGGATGTGCCCGGACCATCTCCCAGGACCAGAATAGCCGTGACCCCCCCCCCCCCCCCCTGTCATGAATAGCTTCGGCAACGAATCACCACGGTCAGAATTGAAGCACCCTCATTGACAGCTCCTCGGCCTATCCTAGTACCCCAGGAGCATGGTCGACTCGCTCGCGGCGGATCTCCTCCAAGCCGAGTCGGAAGATGAGCTGACTTTTCACGCGCGGACGCACATGTACTGCCATTCAAGCCGGCGAGTGGTGATCGAGCAGGTTGCCGCCTGGAATCGGTGGTACATCTCCGTTGACCCGGTTTCGGGCACTGCGCGCGTCCGCCAATGTAGACTTGAGTACAGATCGTGATCGTGATCGTGCGGGGTCGCGATCGTGCTGTGGCAGGCGTCCGTGGAACGGTACGAGCCCGTTCGCAGAATCCTCGAGAGGTCGTGACGAGACCAGCAATTGCAGGGGTCGGAGCCGTCGAGGGATCCGACTCTCGCGACTCGTGGATGTTGAGCGCTTTGGTGCCGCCCTGGTCCGCCCAAGGAGGACAGCAGAGCACAATTGAAGCGCTCTGGCGACCGCGAGGTGAAGGATCGCAATACATACGGTAATAGTACGAAGAAGATATCCTAACTTCGATTGGCGAATATTGCGACTTTGAGTAACGGCTAATTATTGGGTAAAAAATAGCATTGTATCCTATTGATTGGTCGATAATGGTCCGTGGAACCCGGGGCATCAAGCCCATGACACCTCACCACACACACCGCATCCTCGATCGCACGTCACCATGGCCCGCGGACTGCGCATCGGCTCCAAGACCGAGGTGCTCAAGAACCTGCGCGCACTGCTGCGCGTGACGCGCCAGCGCAGCACCGAGAAGAGCGTGCGCGAGTGCCAGTGGTCCCAGCAGATCCTCGCGCAGGTAGGACCCGCAGAGGAGCCGTTCGAAAAAACGGGTGCTGCCGACGCCTAACGAAGCCTGTCGTGCGATCCCTAGTACCGCGCGCGCCAGCACGAGACGAACCGCGAGAAGATGCGTGCGTACCGCTCCGAGGCCTCGGACCTGCTCATGATGATTGAGGGCATCCAGGAGCAGCGGGTGCGATCCTTCACATTCTTATGTGCTGATGTTGATGGGTGGGTCTGATGGGTTTCGCTTCGTGCTGTTGCAGTATTTGTGGAACCTGGACGAGGGCATCGACCGCAAGCTGTCGCCGGAAGAGGTCGTAAACCGCTCGGCGAGCCGCGTGGGCCTGTTCGTGCCCGAGACGTACACGGAAGACCCGGAGCTGCGCCGCAAGGAGGCGGCCGAGAAGGAGGCCCGCGCGCGCGCGGCCGCCGAGAAGTACCTCGCGGCCAAGCGCGCCAAGGAGGCCAAGGAGGCCGCCACGCAGGACGCTGAGTCGCAGCAGTAAATTCACCAAAGCAATACAAACAAAAAGCAGTCGGAGAAGGAACCAAGCGAGCTGAGGATTAAAAAAAAAGGAGAAAGAAAAACTACTAGAGGACATACGGTGACGAGAAGCACAGGCAAAGCCCTCTGTGGCTTCCTTGGGCCTGTGGCCTGCGTCTCGTCGTCGTGCTTAACCTTAGATACGGTGCGCTTCGCGCTCGTTCAGCGCCGCCGTCTGCTCGGGCGTGGGCGCGCTCACGACCACGCGGCCCTGCCGGAGATCCATCAGCACGAGGCGGAAGTACTTGCCC
>JAMFLM010000157.1:2464-12861 GCA_027475705.1 Pythium catenulatum
CGTCGCGGCTTATGCCTCCTCGCACCACTTGTTCTCCTCGCGGATCTGGCTCTCCTCCTCGGGCGTGAAGTCGTTGACAATGTTGAACGTCTCGCGGATCTCCTGCGGCGTCTTGCCCTTGATCATGCTCGCGACCTTGGCGCACGCGAGGTCCAGCAGGCTCTTGATGTCCATGTAGTTGGCCGCGAGGATGAGCTCGAACAGCAGGTCCTGCTCCACGTCCACAAAGTTGGCGTCCCAGTCCGACACGACGTCGTGCATGTCCGCGCTCTTCAGCGGCTGCTCGAGAATCATTCACAAAGGCATGGGGTCAGATCCAGTCGCATCCTCCTCGCACCGGTCGCTGGCACCATTCAGTAACCTACCTTCTCGATCTCGCGCATCGGGTTGTTGTGGTGGTGGCTGCAGAACTCGATGACCTTCGAGAGCACCGTGCTCTTGACGTTCGGCAGCGGGATCTCCTGCACCTCATCGTCGTCCTGTTCGTCTGCATATACATACACAGACACAGACACACACGCGGTGTTGCCGACCACGCGCGTCCGTCAGATCCTGCTTTCGGTCGGTCCCCTGGGGTTGTTTCTGATTTTTTCTTCGGTCGCACCGGACACGAGCGTCTTGACCAGCTCCGACATGACCGCGACGCCGCGCGAGACCTCGAAGCTGTCGCCGTCCATCGACACCAGGTTCACCTTGCGCGCATCCTCCTCCTGGCGCGGAGCCTCGGTCGCCGCGTCCGCCATCTTTGTTTCCGTCGACCTGGGTTGCTTTCTCCTGGGCAAAGCCTTCCTTTCCCGTTTCCACGAATCCTTCCCCTCTTGCACCCCAACAAACCATATCAGTTCCTACCACACCAGTTCTAACAACCTGATTTTCCACCTGGTGCCGAGGACGGTTACGTAACCCTCTCGTTCGTTTTGTTATGTCTTGTCCAGTACGCTCGTCCGCCCGCTCCCACACAAACACACACACAGCTCCGCCGTTCAGCAAAAGACAGACGCTGACGACTGGGGAGCGAACCTTGCCTCCCCCGCCCCCCTTCCCTCCCCTCCGCCCGTCCGTCGGGCGAACCCCTCGCTCGTGGGAGCCCGTCGTCGTGCCCCTGATGGATATGAACGGGCCGCCGCCCAGTCAGTCGGCCTCGTCGTCCGCCTCCTCCACCGCCACCGCTGCTGCCGCCGGGCCCACGACGCCGCAGCAAGTCGCGGCCGCGGCCGCCGCGCTCGCGGCCTCGCGCGCCGCGTCCGTCTCGGCCGCCGTGCGCTCGGTCTTCGGCGCCAAGCAGCAGGCCGCGCTCGCGAGCGCCATGATGAACGCGAGCGTCAACGCCGCGGCGTCCAAGGCCGCCGCCGCCGCCGCCGCGCGCGCGCTGCCGGCGACGACGCTGGCGCAGGGGGCGGCAGCGCGAGCGCCCGTCGGCGTCCCAGCCGCTACAGCCGCAGTCACCGCCGCAGCACGCGGCCTTGTTCCAGCAGCACCGACCGCCGTGACAGCGACGACGCCGACGCCGACGCTGCCGACGACCGCGTCGTCCAGCGTCGTGGTCATGCAGAGCAGTTTTGACGGGCTGCCGGTGCTGGCGCCGCACGCCGCGAGCTGCGTCGTCGCCGGCGGCCATGACGACGACGCCGTGCCCCGCGACGGCGGTGTCGAACTGTTTGGCGAGCCGACGACGCGCGCGGCCGTGCGCGCGGCGCTCGTGGACCACTACGCCGCGACCAAGCAGCTCGCGTTCCCGGCGGCCGGGACCGGCGACAGTAAAACCGAGGATAATAAACCACCGGCGCAGAGTGCGATCTCGGAGATGACGCTGCGCGTGGACACGGAGCTCGAGCTGCTGCGGCGCCAGTGCTTTGCCGAGCGCAACGCGCGGTGGCAGTACTGCACGCCCGACATGTTTGCGCCGGCGCCGTCGACTGCGCCGTCGCCGGCGGTGCCCGTGTGGGTCGCCGCGCCCTACGTGGGCCCGCGGCGCCAGACGCTGCTGCTGCGCAAGTACCACGAGCACCAGCGCGTCACCACTGCCAGCGGGACCAGCGGCAGCGACAAACCGTCGAGCGACCCGGCGCTGGCCGACCACGAGGCGCTGCTGCAGGCGCTCGTGGGCGTCGAGCTCGTGCGCGAGCGCGCGTGGCCGCCCAGGGAGTTTGTCGCCAAGTCGAACGCCAAGCCGTCGCGGGGCGGCCCCGGTTCTAGTGGCGGCGCCAACGCCGCGACCGCGAGCGCCGCGGCGCGCACGAGCAGCGGCAAGAAGAAGCCCGTGGGCATGGCCGGCGTGGTGGACGAGGTGCCCGTGACCGCGCGCGTCTGCAGCGAGTGCCTGACGCAGAGCAGCGCGCTGTGGCGCAAGCGGCCGCGTGCGACGAAGTCAGCGACGGCGACGAACCCGGCGACGCCGGCGGCGGATGCCACTGCCGCTGCTGCCGTGGAAGAAGAAGAGGAGGAAGACGTGTGCCTGCCGTGCTTTCTCAAGACGCAGCGCCGCGAGCTGTTTGACCGCAAGGCCGCGGAGCGCGCGCGGCGCGTGAAGGAGGAGGCGGCGCGCGCGGCGGCCGAGGCGCGCGCGCTCAAGAAGCAGCAGCAGCAAATGCAGAAGAAGATCAAGAAACTGCAGCAGCTCCAGCAGCAGCAGCAGCAGCAGCAAAGCGCAGAGGAGAATGCCGACGACCACAAGCACGCCGTGGAGGTCAAGCTGGAGCGGAACGGATCGCTGGACGGTATCAAGCTGGAACGCCACGAGCTGGGACGACGCGACACGTTTGTCAGTGACGGTGACGGTGAGGAAGACGATGATGATGATGCGGCCGCGCTGCGGCCCATCAAGCTGACGCGGCGCGAGTCAGTGGTTAGTGCGGCGTCGACGTCGGCGGCGGCCGCCGGTAGCTACGAATCGGGCGGCGACGCGCTGGCGCTGCACTTGGCCCCCGTGGACGACAAGAAGAAGCGCGAGAAGAAGAGCAAGAAGGACAAGAAAAAAAAGAAGAAAAAGAAGAAGAGCAAGAAGGCGTCGGACGGCTGGGACGACTCGGACTCGGACGACGACGGCGCCGCGAGCAGCGTGATCATGCCGTCGCCGCCGCAGCGGCAGATGGACGGCTTTGTGTACGCCGACCGCATCGAGTCGCAACCCCCCGGCGGCCTCAGCCACGGTGGTGGTGACGAGGAGGACGGAGACCACGACGACAATGTGACCGATACCGTCCCCGCCGTCGTCGAGGTCAAGAGTGAGCCCAAGTCCAAGAAGCGAAGTGCGTCCTCGGCCGCGGCGTCGTCGTCCACATCCAGTCGTGCTGCGTCGTCCAAGAAGCGCAAGAGCACCGACGCGCCGCTGGAGGCGCCGCTGCTTGCGGCGCCGTCGGCGTCGGCGTCGGCGACGCCCAGCGAAAAGTCGCGAGGCTCGTCGCGCGCGAGGTCGTCGGCGGCGGCGGCGTCCTCGTCCGCCTCGGTCTCAGCCGTCGCAACTGCCGCGGCAGCAGCAACAGCTCCGCCGCCACCGACGCCGTCGGCCGCGTCGGGCCGCAAGCGCGCGCGCGCGACCAAGAAGGAGTCGGCCCGCGAGCGCGAGCTGCGCGCGCTCGGCCAGTACTGTCCCGTGTGCAACATGACGTACGAAGAGGACGACGCGAGCCCGTTTGTGTGCTGCGACTCGTGCGAGATGTGGGTGCACGCGGCCTGCGACGCGTCGCTGACGCCCGAGGCGCTCGCGGCGCTCGGCGACTCGAACGAAAAGTACATTTGCCCGCTCTGCGGCGGGCGGTGAAAAGAAGGAGCCGCCCGTCCAGAATACGACCGCTGCACTCAAAGATACACGTACTCAATGTTAGAAGCTATAGAAGATACCAAGAAGAAGAAGAAGACGAAGACGACGGCTGTGAAGACGTAAGAGGATGAAGAACGAAGCGTCGACCGCCCGTGTGTAGGGCAGAGCTACACACAGAACAGACTCAATCGAAAGCCCTCGGTATTATTTATTCCCCCCTATCCCGTTGCGTCGCCATCCGCTACGTTCTCAATCATGCGTCCTCGAGCACGGCCTGCGCCAAGCGGAGCCCGTCGACGTCGCCTGCGCCGCTCCCACCCGCGCCACTGGCGCCGCGACTGCGCCGCCGGATGCCGCCCGCGGCGGCCTCGTCGTCCTGGTCTCTTTCGTCGCCTGCGTTCGGCGTCAGCATCGTCGTCCTGCTCTTCTCACGGTCGGCGTTGTCCCGCTCTTCTTCTTCCTGCCGCTGCTGCTGCTTCTCCAGCAGCTGCCGCTGCTGCTGCGCCTCGATCTTGGCGGCCATGGCGCGCGCGCTCTCGAGCTTGGCGTGCTCGCGCTCCTTGCGCACGTGGTTCTGCACGGCGCGCGGCGTCGCCGGCACGACCACGAGCATCCACACCTTGAGCGCGAGGATCGCGTGCTCGACGCCGAACACGATCCACACTTTGTGCGCACTACTGGCGTTGGGCGCGAGCCGCTCGACGAGCGTCGTCGTGAACGCGATGTGCAGGCAGTTGGTGAGCACGGCCAGCACGCTCAGCAGCTCGAGCACGTGGCACCAGACGCCGATGCCGCTGGCCTTTTGCGCGAGCGGGCGCTGCTTGGCGTGGCAGAGCTTGAACGCGTCCACGCGCAGCTCGAACACGTTGTTGAGCAGCGCCAGCAGCGGCGCCAGCGGGAACGCGAGCGAGAAGAACGTCACGTACCCGAACTGGATCAGCATCTCGGTGTAGTCCTCGAACGTGTCGTACGGCTCGAGCTCGGCCTCTTCCCACGCGTGGTCCGACGCCTGCTCGAGCCGCACGCACTGCTCGTGGATCACGGCGTTGCTGGTCGCCGGCGACGGCGCCGCAGCAGTGAACGCCAGCACTGAGCCGCGGCGCGACGATGAGGCCAGGACACTGCCGCCCCCACCCGTGGCGCTGCCGACGCGCGGTAGTCCCTGGCGCCACCGCGACGAGGAGGACGCCGCATTCGCGAGTCCGTTGAAGACGGTCGACTGCTGGAACTGCGCGTTGGTCGCGGCCTTCTTGCGGCGCGCGTGGACGCGGCGCATGACGAACGGGTAGAGCGTCTGCATGGCGTTGCGCCAGAGCTGGTCCGAGACCATGAAGCTCGCGAGCTGCACGGCGACGCGCAGCAGGCTGCTGTCGTCGCCACCGTCCCCTGGCTCATCGCGGAAGGCGTAGTAGTAGAGCGACGCGAACACGTGCACGAAGCGGAACGAAAACACCTTGAGGATGAGGTGGCTCTGGTACCGGCTCGCCGTGCGGTGGTTCTCCCAGTTGGTCAGCGCGCGCGCCGCGCGCGTGAACGCGTAGTCGAGCACGGGGATCAGCAGCCCGTACAGCAGCGGCGTGATCAGAAAGTAGAACCAAAAGTCGGCGTCCAGCCCGAGCGCCGCGAGCCGCTTCAAGTTGGCGAGCGTGAGCCCGCGCTCGAGGTCGCGCGCGATGTCGCGCGCCACGTTTGCGGCCTGCGCCTTGACCGCGAGGCTCTGCGCCTCGAGCCGATCGCGCGTCGCGAACGCCGCGAACGTCAGCGCCAGCACGAGCGCGATGCTCGCGGCCACGAGCGGCACGGTCACGGCGTACTTGGCGTACCGCTTCCACGCCGGGTACACCAGCGTGTCGGGCGAAGCGGAGACCGACGCCGACGCTGTGATACTAGTAGAGGACGATGCGACGTTGACGACCTGGCCGCAGAACTCGGGCCGCGTGCGCTCCTCGGCCTCGTACCCGAGCGTGCCCCACTTGTACGCGAGCGACGCCGCGCGCCGCTTCCACGCGAGCAGAAACGCCGAGCTCCAGAGCGCCATGAACACGGCGTACGCGGCCGCGAGCGGGTGGTCCAGCGAGCGCGCGCGCAGCTGCAGCGCGAACAGCAGCACGCCGGCGACGCTCGGCACGACGAGCCAGCGCGTGTACAGCTCGCACCACGCAAAGTAGAACGCGATCTGCTCGCCGTAGTACTGCGCGATCGCGTCCACGGGCTGCCGCAGCGCGTGCGTCGCGAGCCGCCGCGCGCGCGCCGCGCAGGGCAGCGTCAGCGTCAGCGGCGCCGTGGCAGCTGCCGTGCCCTCACCGCCACCGCCATCAGCGCCGTCATCGTCGGCTTGTCGCCAGTACGTGACCCACTGCGCGCGCAGCTTGGCGAGCGCGTCGTGCTTGTGCAGCGGGAACATGGCCGCGACGAGCTTGGCCTTGAGCGGGCAGAACTCGTTGAGCCCGGCGCCGCCGTGGCGCGCGTCGCTCGTGAGCAGCGCGTGCACGATGCTCTGCTTCTCGCGGTCCAGGAAGCGCATGCGCTGCGAGGCCACGTCAAAGTCCTGGAACGTCGCGCGCAGCTCGCACGCAAACTCCATCCAGATCTGGTCGAAGCGGCGGCGCTTGCGCAGCCGCAGGCGCTCGGCGCCGAGCTCGAGCACGTGCGGCGGCGCGCGCACCTTGAGCAGCGTCTGCCGGCCGTCCAGCGACAGCAGCCGCTTGACCTGCAGGCCCGTGCGCGTGATCCGCGCGACCAGCTCGGCGCGCGCGCTCGCCGGGTCCAGCCGCGTCACGCACAGCGGCGATAGCGGCAGTGGTTGCGTCTGCTCGACGTCGCCGTCGGCGTTGCCAGCCATGTTGCCAGCGGTGCCAGCCGTGTCGGCGTGGCCGGCCACCTCCCCGCCGCCGCCGGTAGCGTGGTGCTCTTCGAGCTTGGTGGGCTTGAGCAGGATCGCAAAGTCGTAGGCCTCTTCCTCGCGGGAGAGCTCGCCGAGCTTCTCGACGCCGAGCGCCTGCACGGGGAACTGGCTTGACGTGCGCTTGCGGGCGGCGACCCGCTTGGCTGCCATGGCAGCGGCATTGGTGCCATGGCCACTGCTGCCGTCGCTGGGTGCGTCGTCGTCGTCGTTCTCGTCGGCCGTGCTTGCATGCGAGCCCGGGTCCGACGGGTCGGCGGCCCCCGCGGCCAACGAGGGTCTCATCATCGTGGCGTCGACAGTATCGTCGTCGCGACCCGAGTGCTGACTCGAGCGACAGTCGCTGTCGGCGTCCTGGAAGAAGAGCACTTGCGGCCCGCTGGGCGCGGCCGCCGGCGCGTGGGCCGTCGTGGGCGACGGCGGCCGTCGCGCCGCCGGCTTGCGACGCACGAACACGGACGGCAGCAGCGTGCCCGGCGGCGGCAGCGACGGCGGTGTGGATGACGAGGACGACGGTGAGGACGTCACGGGCGGTTTCTTGAAGGCCGAGGCGGCCGCCGTCGTAGCTGGTGCAGCTCCGCGTCGGCGCGGGCTGGGCGACGACCCGCGCGCGGGCGTTGGCGTGGCCACCGCGTGGGTGCGGTGCGGCCCGGACGACGTGTCCACGCCGAGCCGCAGCGGCGACGCTGGAGATGGCGATGACGACGACGCCGTCGTCCCCACGGGCGCGTCGTGGATCGTCACGGCGGTGTGGCGCGGAGGACTGCGTGGAGTGCCGCGTGTAGGAGCGACTACCGCCGCCGCGGTTGATGTTTGTGATGGCGCGTACCGCTGCGCTGAATGCGACGGCAGGACGAAGGGCGCCGCGCCGACGATCGCCGCGGGCGCGTAGCGAAGCGCTGCGTTTGGCGGTGGCAGCCGGGACACGGCGGACGCGGACGCGGATGACGCCGGCGTCGAGAGCTTGCGCGGTCTCGCGAGCCCGTGGCCGCCCAGCACCTCGCGCGCCGCGGACGCCGGCGAGAGCCCCTCGCGCTCCGAGGCGCCGCCGTTCATCGCCGCTGGGTCAACGTGTGCGGGCGTGGAGTGTGCGACGCACCCCACGGCACCCGGCAGCGTCAGAAGGAGCAGCACGATGCTCTGCCGTCCAGCGATGACCTCGTGTGCGCGGCCGTTTTTTTTTCTCGGCATGCGACCGTGCGGCGAGAGAACAGCGATGAGAATAGCTTGAGGATGGGTGTGGCTCCCCTGACCAAGGATACACGTGCTGCTGTGCCCGCGTTCGCTGGGTGTACCCACTGCTCGGAGCCAACAACCTCCTCCCACCTCCGCCTCATCCCGTCGCCGCCGCGAAATGAAGACCGGTCGCGCGCCGCGGCGCCGCAGCGCGCCGAGCGTGGCCGCCGTGCACGCGGACGACGCCGCAGGCGACGCCGAGGATGGCGATAACGACACCCGACGGCGGCCGACGCCGTCGCCTCCGACGACTTCATCTTCATCGTCGTCGTCGTCGTTTGTCATGAAGCACACGCGGCTCCAGGGCGCCCTCGCGGCCGCGCACGGCTTGCTCGCCGAGGAGCAGCTCAGACAACGGCCGCTCCACGCGCACACCGGAGACCATGCGCCACCGCCGCAACTTGAGAATGTGTACGCGCGCATGGCCCAACGGCAGGGCGGGGGTATGACAGTCGTGGCTGCGACGGCCTCGCTCGACACGTACGCGTCCCGTAGACTGCCTCGCGACCACGAAGACGCGGCGCGCACGGCCGTGGAGGCGCAGGTCGCGGCAATCGAGCAGTGCGTTCGCGCGCAGAGCGGCGCCGAGCGCGTGGCCATGCAGCACGCGATCCACGCGGAGCTGCAAGCGGCCGCCACCGCTGGACCGACCATGACGACGACGGTGACGACGAAGAGCGAGCTGTGTCAACGCGTGGACGCCGGCGGCGCGAGCGCGTGGTACTCGCTGGGCAAGGTCGTCGGGCGGGGCACGTTCGGGCGCGTGCAGCTCGCGCGCCACCGCGTGAGCCACGCGCGCGTGGCCGTCAAGAGCTACTACCGCGACAAGGGCGCGGCCGTGTGCTCGCCGCCGCCGGCCCTGTCATCCTCCTCTTCCGCGTCGTCCAAGACGGCGCCGTCGACGCGCCCCCGCGCTCGCGCGCAGGCGGCGGGCGCTACAAGCGACGCGCTCGAGTGGCGGCGCGTGCGCCAGGAGGTGCAGCTCATGGCGTCGCTGGCGCCGCACGCCGGGCTCGTGGGCTTCATCGAGGCCTTCGAGACGCCCACGCAGCTGCAGGTCGTGATGGAGTACGCCGGCGGGGGCAGCCTCTGCGAGCTGCTGCAGCGGCAGCCGCACCGCCGGCTGCCGGAGCCGCGCGCGCGGCGCGTCTTCGCCGGACTGTGCGCGGCCGTAGACGCGCTCCACCGGCAGCACGTGATCCACCGCGACCTCAAGCTCGAGAACGTGCTGCTCGACGACGAGCTGCGCCCGCGGCTCATCGACTTTGGCTTCAGCCAGCGCGAGTACCCGACCGCCGCCGCCGGACGAACTTCCACGAAGGTCAAGACCAAGACCACGCCCCGCGCGATGGACGATGACGGCGATCGCAACGGCGAAGGAGACGACAACGCGAGGCTGCCGACGGCGCGCGGCGTGAAAAACTTTTGCGGCACGCCGTCGTACATGGCGCCCGAGGTCGTGGCCTGCGCGCGGTACGACGGCAAGCGCGTGGACGTGTGGAGCCTCGGCGTGATCCTCTTCGTGCTGCTCTGCGGCAAGTTCCCGTTCCAGGCCGCGAGCCTGCCGCAGCTGTACCAGGCGATCCGCGCGACCGCGAGCCGCGCGCTCGCGTTCCCGCCGCACGTGTCCAGGGCGGCGCAGCACCTAATCCAGAGTATTCTCGTCGTCGACCCGCTGCGGCGGCTCTCGCTGGACGGCATCCTCGCGCACGAGTGGCTGCGCGTGGACGGCGGCGACGACGGATCGCCGTGTGCGGCGTACTGTTCTCCAATCGCACGGGAGGCGTTTGTCCTGTGGCCGCCGGGCGTCGCAATGGTCTGTGATGCGCTCGCGCGGGTCTTTGACGTCGACGCGGCCGCGGTCCTGCACGCCGTGACGTCCGGAGGTGATGGTGGTGGTAGTGGTAGTAAAGGAGGTCGCGGCGTCACAAGACGCAATCGCGTGGCCGCGCTCGTGCGGCTGACGATGCTCGCCGCCGAGCTCGCGTTCTCGCGCTCTGTGTTGGCGTCCTCGTCGTCGTCAACGGCCTCAACAGCGGCCGTGGACCCAGCGGTCACTGAGGAGGACCCGCCGTCGTACGGAGACGTCGTCGCCGAAGCCCACAAGAAGATGGCCGACGCAACGGAGCCGCAGGCGTATGGCCCGGCGCCCGCACGCACACACAAGCAGCAGCTCGAGCAGCTCATCGGGCTCGTGCAGCAGTCACTGCGCGACGCGCCGTCGTCGTCCTCTTCGTCCTCTTCCGTTGGTCACGGGTCCGAGCACCCGCGGCCGCCCACGAGCACGCTGCAGGGCTCGAGCACCGCGAGCAGGCTGAGCGCGACGACCCACACGAAGCCGACGCCGTAGAGCGCGAGCGCGCCCCACGCGCCGCGCGGCGACAGCTCGGCGCGCATCGCGTCCTGCTCGCGCGGCCCGCGCGGCAGCAGCACGCGCACGAACGCGAGCGGCACTAGCGCCATTCCACTCGTCAGCACCGTGAGCTTCCAGACGCCGCT
>JAMFLM010000158.1:0-12856 GCA_027475705.1 Pythium catenulatum
GCGTTGTACGTGGTCTTGCGCTTCTTGGCGCCGCCGTCGGTGTCCTCGTCCGCTGTGAGACTGTCGCGTCCCGCGGCGCGTGACTCGGCTTCGTCAGCTGTGAGGCTGTCGCGTCCCATGGCGCGCGACTCGTCGGGAGACGCGGCCGTCCCCACGAGCGGCGCCGGAGCGGCGTCGGCGCGAGGCGGCGACGTGGAGTCCGACATGCCGCTGGGCGCGGCAGAGAGAAGATCTGCCTCGCGCCACGCCCCTGCATCCACAAAGGAACTCAGAGAGCGCGACCAACACTCTTTAGCAGCTGGGCGCGGATCTCGCCCACGTGGTTACTCTTTGGTGGCCTTCCCTCCTGTGGGTGGCCTTCCGTGGATCTTTTTGTGGTACGGGTAGTGAGTGCAACAGCACCACAGTGGCCCACGGTGGCCGTTGAGAGCCCCACCCACCCAGTGAAGACGCGATCAACCTGGAGACCTCCTTCCGAAGCGGGAGTAACAGGTCTGCGTACTGGGTGCCGATTCGATGCGTCGACGGCGATCCTCCCGACCGCGCGCCCTCAAATGCACAAGCCTTGCGCCTGCGCTGGCCACAATTGTGCGTCGGCTGCCTTGCGGGCGTGGGCTTCCTTTGTCGACTGCGGTGCGTGGGGTCGTACCTCGGGCTCGGTGACGTCGGCGTGGAACGACTAAGGGAAAGCCGCCCGCGAGGCTACAGCACCGACTCTAGTGCGTCAGCTACGTCGCATGTTGCTGTCACAGTGGGCGGAGTCGTTGTTGGTTGTACAGTCGCCACGCGTTCGAAAACGTGTGCGTTGGAGAAAAAATGCATGCGCCGCCTGCGCCACACCCACGCGACTCGCGTGCGAGGATAGGACAACCTCAGCATCCGGCTGCTCTTTGCATCTTCTGCGTACCGAGCCAAATCCTGTTGGCTGGCGACGTGCTCTCCGCTGGCGGTCGGCGCGCACAACGCAGACGGTCGGAGAACCCATTTCAAAGTACACCGTTTCACAAGCTCATGCACAGGAGTGCACTCATCATTTTTGGCTCTTCTAGCATTTTGTGGAGGGTTTAGCAAAGCTTTTCAGAGGTAAGTAGTTGTATCCGGCCACCCACGTGACGGTGGAACACATGAAATCAAACAGGGTTCATGAACTTGCGAATTTGTGTACTGCACTGAAGTTTACTCAGCGTCCTGGTCCCGGGGGAAGGGGGCGAATCGATTGTCGGATGTGCTGCAGCATACAACGACGCTTAATGATATCAAGCATTTAAATGTCATGGAAGATAGTGATTGGATGCACGCCTTCATGCCTGTCCGAGGCGTTCGAGGATGGCGCGCGGCATGACATCGTTCCACCTCTAGGCGTTCGCGTGCGCGGCCCGGACCAGTGGAGTCGCGACGGGGAACTGCGGTGCTTGGATCCGCACGCTCACGAACCGCAACATGCTCACGCCAGGCAGCTGCAGCACATCGTCGTCCACGGGCGGCGTAGACGTGATCAGCGCGCCGGCTGTGAGGTCGTTGCGCATGCGAGAGCTCGGCTCGTACGGGAAGAGGTCGTCGTGGTCCACGAAGTCGACGACGGTGATCCCGTACGGCGCTGCGTCATACGCGAACTCGTAGTGGTCGCTCGCGTGCTCGACGAACGTCGACCAGACGACAAGGTTCGACTCGACGTCCACGCCGCCGCCGCCGCCGACCGTCGAGCAGAGACGGCACTGCGTGATCGTTGTATCGAGCGATCCGTCCATCGGTTGCATCGAATGGATGCCGAGCTGCTCCGCGAACGCGATCGCCTGTACCGTGAGGAACGCGGTCATCTCGTTGTACACGACGCGTACATCGGAGTAGCCGTCGAACGGCGTCACGTCAAAGCTTGTGAGTACGAAGTCGCCGTTGGCCAGCACAGACGTCTCGCAGTGGCGATGCGGCTGGCGGATGTCGAGGTGCAGCGAGCGCTCGCGCAGTAAACGTAAACCCATTTCAAACTGCATGGGCGTGAGCGCGAGCACGGCCTCCCGGCGCAGGTCGGGGTCTTCGGGGAGATGAATGGAGCGATTCAGCGGATTATTGAATCGTGTGGCCTGATGATCAGTGAATGATTGAAAAAGGCTCGTCGCATCCTGTGCGTGCATCGAGACCGTGGAGCCAAGCACGACCAAATGTAACCTGAATGACACATGAGGTCCATCTTGGAGGGAGGGGCTTTGACGACAATGCCCCAGGGGTTTTGTGAGAGGTTTCACAGTACCTCCTCTGTCTCACCTGCTGATCAGACGGACTCCATCATGGAGGTGTTGGAGATTCTCTAACCCTTCCATGTTCCGATTGAGTGGACGAAACCCGGTTTTGTGTGTCTTTCGAACGCCTTCTCTGTTTGTCCTGTGCATGATGTACTACTGTACCAGCAGTCGAGACAGAGGAAGTGTTGTCGTTGTCGCGTCGGCATTTGCTGGCAGAGAGGAGAGTGGCCCGCAGTTGAAATGGCCATCCTTTGGCAAGTCCGTCCTTTGCAAGACCCTCTGATGTCGACATCCAGCTGGTTGGGTGAAGAGGTCGACGTCCGCATGCACTGCCTGAGACCACTTCACTGGTCAGCTGACGACTTCCCCGATCACCGCCGCGCGAAGCAAATGAACCATCGCCCCACTGCTTCTCGTGGCTCACATGATTTTGTTCCCCCTTTGCCTGGGCGAGGTCGGAGTGATGGTCGCTGATTCGAGTTCGGTGTGGGCTTTCTTCGCGGTTCGCCGTGTTTGACAAGGAGCACTTCCGAACTTGACGACAAAGAAGGACACGTGGGCTGGTTCTTTCGGAAGTGAGCCAGTCAAAACACCGTCTTTCGACCAACCAGCGGCAAGAGAAAGGGTTTTACAACCAATCACTTGTCGCGATGAGTGACCCGCCGGGCACGAAGCCGGCGGAACATGGGCAGGGCGACGGACCCGCAGGCGCGGCGCGCGCAGGCGGTCCAACGCCGGGCCGCACAGCGCGAGATACGACACGGCCGTCACCGTATGTCTTTTCTGACAGTGACGGCGACACGAGCGACTCGGACTTCGTAACGTTTCGTAGCCGACATGCGAGACGTAAGGAAGCCGTCGCTGGAAAAGGACAAAAGCAAGACGCGCAGCCCGCGAGAGCAGCGCGCGCAACCCCACCAACACCACTGAACCACAAACAGCGCCAGCAGAGAGTTAACGTCAACGGGAAGAAACGCGAGCAGCCGCCGCAGGAAAAGAAGGCAGGACTGTCTGCGCTGGACCGCAAGATCTTCCAGCTGAGAGATTGGCTCCGTCGAGGTGGTGATACCAACGTCATCATCGAACTCTTTGCGGGAGTGCAGCGACTGTACCGGTCGAAAGAAGACGAAGACAAGCTCACGTTCAAGCACGACTACCACGCAGACGACAGTGTCGAATGTGGGGAGCTCCATGAAACGCTGAACAAACTTCTGACGACGCGCAAGACAACGATCGATGCCTTCAAGCAATGGCTCCGCACTGCTCGGCTCCGAATGACGGGAGACAACAAACCGGAGGTTCCAAGTCGTGCAGGATCAAACAACACGCCGCCGCTGAATGCATGGAACAGGCGCGTTCCGGGAGGTTGGCAACCGCGTCAACTCACGCCTGCGGAAAGAGCTTTCCTCACGCGTCGTGACCCCAGCTCGTCTGAGCGCACTTCAGCCGAGCCACTCGATGCTGCTGCGCGCGCGCTCTTCCAGGCAGCTGCAGAAGTCTCTCAACAGTGCATGCTGGTGGGACAGCTTGATGGAACGACCATCCTGCCACCGGACATGAATATCCGCGGACTCCTCGGCGTCATCTCTGACATCACGACATCATTCGCGATCGAAAATGCCAGGCTTCGCCGAGCGATTGCACGAATGTGGTACGAACCGAAGACCAACCGGCTTCATTTCGTGCTCAACTCGAGTGCAGATGCGCAGCAATGGGCCCTCAAGTCTATCCCGATCCTGCGACGTCCAGTGACGCTCCGACGGGTGCTGCGCACCGGAGAACCTCGTCCGGATGAGTGCATCGACTTGTCGCTGTACCACGTTACGGCCTGTAACCTGGGCGGAAATCTCACGGTCGTTGATGTATGGCATCTCTTCAACTCCATCTTGAAGGTTGAGGTGGTCAGTGTCGACCCCATGGGCCCGGATGGGGACGGCTATTCGGATCCGACTCAGTTCAAGATCGCTCTCCGATCAGTTGGATGCCCTGCAGCGCTGCTGGACAAGACGTGCGTCAAGTGGCTTGACCAAGTGCTGTGGATCCATCACGTGCATTTCAGAGCGGCCCCTCCATGCGTGATCTGTGCTAGTGCCACGCACGTCTCCAAGAACTGCAAGAGTGGCGGTTCTGTGCAAGACGACAGCGTTGTGCTAGCCCGCGGGGTCAGGCTGGATATCTCCACGGAGAGTCTCCGACTCCAAACGGCGGCGCATCTCGAGACTGAACTGCAGGCCGCGGCGGCGACACTTGCGGAACGAAGTGGAATGGCTGCGGAAGATTTCGATGCTCCAGTGCCGGCACACCCGCCGCCAAAAGGAAGAGACATCCCCAACTTTCTTGCCCCTCCCAACAAGAAGAGTCAGTTGGAAGAATGGGCGAAGGAGCAAGAACGCAAACGCCGATTCGCCTATCTCAAGTGGCGCGTGGACGCAAGCACGAGCCTTGAAAGGCCTTTCCAGCTGTGGGAGCAAGCTCTCGCAACCGACCCGCGTTTTCCGGACCGCGCTCACCGTTGGCGGCTACCAGATCCGCACTGTGAGCCGGAAATGGGCGATCTCGAACGATACCTTCGCGCTGCTACGCCAGTACATGACCTGCCCCCCAAGCCGCCAAGACTGCGTCCAGTGTACAAGTGGGTGCGCACGGGATATTGTCGTTGGTCACGGCAATTTTCTTCGCTGCAAACGGCCATTGTGAACGCGCGAATTGGTTCCGGGGCCTCTGCAGAAGAAAACGGCAAAGCGCAGAAACTGGCAGCGGAGCACCAACAAGGAAACAAAGCGGAAGGAGCACCAAACACGCAAGATGAATGGCCATCTCTGCGTGCAGGCTCAGGGGATGAAGGTGATGAAGAGATGAAAGGCGAACCTGACGCGGAGCCAGAAAGGTTGGTGCAGCTAACTGGCTCCAAGCGCGATCGGTCCGACTCGAGTGAAGCAGACGAAAAAGAACAGCAACAGCTCATGCTGGGCACGGCGCTGGCACCAAGTGAAGTGCTGGATACGGCGGTCCACGCCTTCTGTGACAGCGAGCACACGCTCACCCTGCTGTGCCCCTCGCGCAAGACCCAGCTGTGTGATCCGTCCCCGTTCGCTCAGGGCCACCACTCCACGGCGCAGATTGTGGCAGCCCTCGACGCGACACCATCACGCACGCATGGACTGGGAAACTGCCTCTTCGTTGCTCTGCTCGAGAGCCTTGTCAACGAGATGTGGGCAAATCTCACGACGAAGTGCTCAGGTGTGTTCGAACAAGCTTTGAAGGATCTCAAGGAGATGGTCTACCAAGCTTACATGAAGGACGCCGAGGCAGAAGCAGCGTTGTGCTATCGCGACACTGTCCACGCTCAAATAGGCGCCAATCTGAGCCGAGTGGAAGCGTACACGTGCTACATGAGTCGCATCCGATACTCACCCTGCGAATCGGACTCAATCGTCCCTGAAGACACCTGGGGCAGCTCCGACGTCATCCGCCTGTTCGTGAAGGCCATTGGAGTTCGTGTCTACGTCATCCAACACAACAGTGACCCGCGGCTCTGCTGCTACTTGGCCTACGAGCGATTCACTTTTCCGAGTGGACTCCATACGGGCATGCACCGAGCGATTCCTTTATCGGAATGGATGCAGGACCTGTGTGCACAAGTGCGAACCGGAGCACGGCCACTCCTGATCATCCACAACGACAAGCATTATGCGGCGGTGCTGTTTCCCCAAGCTGACGCTGATCGACGTCCGACTAAGCGTGCTGCCCTCATGCAACTCGCGGAAGCCTTCCCAGCCCCAAAGCAAGCTGACCCCTTCGCGGCGATAGAAGCTATCGATCTAACGGATGACGACATGGATTTGCCGAGCGAGAATGAGCAGTTGTCGCAGGATGGTCCTCCGCTCGAGCTCAGCCACATCGCGAGCCTGACGAGAGAGAAGGTTATCGAGATGGGGGGACAGCGAGAAGAGGAGCTGCTTGCCTTTCTGGAGGAAACTCAACTGTCGCCTCTGGAACCGCGCTACCAAGAGCGTCTTGATGCACGGCTTGCCCGATACACGGAAGAGCAGCTGGCGGATCTGGCCCAGCAGCGAGGCAACACGTCCATTGAGGGTGCTCGTCGCATTCTAGCTAAGCGGCTGCATGCGGCGCTGCTAGAGGAACAAGACGCGGCGAACAGTTCGAGAGGAGCATCGCGCGCGTCTAGCGACTCGACGTACAAACCAGAGGAGTCGGCAGCAAGCTCGAGCGATTCAGACACCTCGAGCGGCCATGACGTTGCACTCGCCGAAGGTTTTCACAACGCACCTGTGGCCCCGCCACGTGTACCGGCGGCAGTGGAACTGGAAAGAATGCTGCGTGTCCCGACGGAGCCCAACGCCACGCTCATCGAACTGTTCGCCTCTCCAAGAGCCGAGGAAGTCGCGTTCAGCAACATCGAGCAGTGGACGGAGCTGTTCGGCAATCTAAGGCTCAACCTGGACTTCATGACCGTCTTGTACCCCCCGTTGCGGCTGCGTTGGGGTCTGCATCTCCTGGGAGAAGTCAGACTCACGGTTCTCCGGTTCGCACTTGCGAATTTGCCGCCGACAGCGGGTGTCACTGCCATCCTCGAAAGTTGGGAGCGAGAGAGTGCGGCTGTGGAAGGGACGCAGCGACTGGCTATGCAACAACAGCCAGATCGAGTGAGGACGTTGGTGACCAGCGCGATCCCGACGGAGCACCAAGGGTGGATCAACCACCTGTATGGAGCCGACACGACTGAACTGAGTCGAACAGCATTGGTATGCGGTATCCTCGCTGCAAATCCACGTACGAACGGTGATCTCATGCACTGGGCGGCTGTGCTGTTCGACGCGGTCTCCACCTCAGAAGCGGTGCGACGGTTTGTGGCGGACGACACTTTGCAAGGAGGACTTCTTGCTTTCCTCACATGGGTCGAACAGCACGAACAAGCTACGGCGATGCAGAATGAAGCGAGCAGAAGGACGTGGAGCCATCTCGGGCTTGCTCGCGCGAACCAATCGTAATGTCTACACCACAGACAACGGTTGCACCGCGCGCGGGGCACAGAGACGGACCCTCTGCAAAGAGTCCAATGCAAAGCAACGTTCATCAAGCTGCATCAACGACAGCAAAAAAATATCCACGCCAACATGGTAATGACGAAGGATTTGACAAGACAGAAGATCGGGCAGACCAAGGATTTGACAAGACACGCAAGGAACACGCCACGTCGAACCAAAGATTTGCAAAGAACACCAAACAACAAAACAGCGACACACTGAGCGGTGATCACCTGGTCCACGAACAAAGGATCTTGCTACTCACTCAGAATGTGCGAGGACTAAAGAAAAGCAGCGTGCAAAGCTGGTTTCAGGCGTTCAAGGCAAGACACAATGGACGACAGCCAGACCTCGTACTCTTGCAGGAAACACACTGCACAGCAGCGATGGTAGACGAGCTGGAGCGTCAATGGGCAGGAGTCTGGGGTCTCAAGGCAGAAGCAGCAGCACCGATCAGTTTTTGGAGCGTTGGAACTCGCGCGGCCGGGGTGGCAATACTATGCAACCCACGCTCGGCCGTGAAGTGCAAACCCGCGTTGGAAACCGAATGGACGGAGAGGTTCGTGGCCGTCGAGTGCTGCATACAAGAGCAACGGACGTTGATTGGCACAGTCTACGTACCCAACGCAACACGACGCCTGCGAGAAGACTTCCTGCTCCAACTCCAACAAACGGTTCTCACGAAGTACGACATGTGCATCTTTGGCGGAGATTGGAACTGCACGCTCAAGCAGATTGATCGCACGCAGTCCACAAGACAACATCACTCTCCCGCCCTCGAGGGACTGGTCCAACATCTCAACATCGTTGACTCGCTCGAAGAACACGCTGACGCAGTCAAGACGGATGCGGACATCGTGCGCTTCCAGCTCATGCAACACACGAGATTCTATGACGTCAAAGGTCGCCATGAGTCAGCCAGGTTGGATCGCTGGTATATCTCAGCCGGCAAAGCCAACTGGGTGCGCAACACGGAAGTGACGGATGGCACGCAGCGAAGCGATCACCTCGGCGTTTTCCTCGCGTTATCGAATCCAAGCACACCTTTCTACACGAAGTCCACGTCGAGAGTGTACCCACCCCCGCCGTACGCACGGAAGGGCACGCACGAAGCGATCGTGGGGTTACTGGCGACAAAAGTACTGTCGGCAACAGCGATGGAACCGATCCGACAGCAATGGGACGACGCGAAGCTCAGGCTGATCATGACCATGCGAAGATGCGAGCGAGAGGGCAAAAGGAAGTGCAAGGCGTCGTATCGAAAGAAGAAACAGGCACTGCATCGGGAGCTGAGAGAAACGCTTTCGGCCAAGGGCGATCCGGAGCAGCTGAGGCAAAAGGTCGCAGAACTCAAAGACCAGCTAGCTCGCCTTCGAGACGACTGGCTCGCTGCAACGAAGAAGGTGAAAGCAGGCGCATGGATCACTGAAGGCCGCGAGAACTCCGCAGAATCTTTTGCACGGATCAGCACGAAGATGAGCCGTGATGTGATTGTCAAGATCGACAGCACGGCGGGTTTTCCCATGCGAGGACCAATGGAGATTGCGGACGCCTTCGCGGATGCGTGGATCGGGCTTCTGGGGGACGAGACCATGTCGCCGCCACAGCGACGCCAGTGGCATGCGGAAACAAAGGAGTTCCTGCGATACGCCGGACCACGACTCACGCAGAAGCAGCGGCATGAGTTGGCAGCACCAATAGACGAGGGCGAAGTCCGAGCAGCTATTCACAGCTTGCAGCGCTCAAAAGCGTCTGGGCCGGACCGACTCTCCAACGATTTCTACAAGGACTACATGGATCTGCTCGCTCCCATTCTCGCCATCGTGCTCAACGAGTGCTGGCGCAGTGGCACTACGCTCGACTCTGCAAATGACGCGATAATCTGCCCGATCAAGAAGACAGGTCTTGCGTCGGACCCGTTGGCGTACCGACCAATCGCGCTGCTCAACACTGATTACAAGATCTGGACCAAGATCCTCGGAGCCAGGGTACGAGTCGTCTTACCGACGCTAGTACACGCGGAGCAGTTCGGGTTCGTGCCTCAACGATCGATCCACGACGCGATTGATATCTTCACGGCGGCATTCGAAAACGGAGTGGAGGACAAGGACCCGAAGGACCCCGCGCTTGCGCTGCTGCTAGACTTTGCGAAAGCCTATGACTCCCTCTCAAGGCCTTTTCTGCAGAAAGTGCTCACGCGAATGGGATTCCCCTCAAGGTTCATCAAGATGGTCAAAGCAACGCATGCAGCTACAACGTGCCGTTTTCGCGTGAACGGGTTTCTTTCGCGGCCAGTGATCATTGGCAAAGGTATACGACAAGGCTGCCCGCTGGCACCGCTGTTGTTTATCCTCGCCCTCGAACCACTCGCTCGACAGATACACGGCAACGCCGACCTCCCCGGAATCATGCTTAACGGCTCCCGGCGAGAGATCAAGGTTGCCTCTTTCGCTGATGACACCACGCTGTATCTACGACGTGTCACCGCCCTGCCAGCGTGTGAGCACCTTCTCGACTGCTTCGGGCGTCTCTCCGGATTACGCGTGAACAGCAAGAAGTCGGTTGCGGTATGGCTGGACCCACGGTGCACGAAGCCCCAGGCAGGAAGATATACCTGTCTAGCTGCAGACGAGTGGGCCAGGTATCTCGGGGTCTGGTTCGGCAGAGGGGATCAACGGACACAAAACTGGGCGAAGGCTCTCAAGAGTATCCAGATACGCATGGGCATAGCAACAACCAAGATCCTCACAGTGAGTCAACGAAGCGCATTCGCGTCCGCCATCATTGTTCCAAAAATCGCCTTTGTCGCGCGACACGTGTTCCCCACCGCAGCCATGTGCGCAAAGCTCAGCACGGTGATCGACAACTTCATTTGGGCGGGAACGCTCAATTCGGAAGCACGTGATAACAGAGCGGCTTTGGGGCAAGATATCGCGGTGGCCAAAAGATCTGAAGGAGGCCTGGGCAGGCCCGAACTCAAGACGGCACTCGCGATCATGGCGGCCAAGGCTGTGATGCGGTGGTGTGTGCGTCCACCATCGACGGCGGCGGATGCACAAACACTCCTGGCCTCCTGCTCTCGGCATATCCGCGATGTGCCGTTGTACCCAACTGCACCGACCGGGACAAGCCGAGTTTTTCGATTCACCGGAAACCTGTGGAAAACTGGTCTCGGAGTTGTCAGGGCGTTCACGTTGAACGAGATACTCGCACGGAGTGCTTCGAAGAAAATGACAGGAACAAGACACGCAGATCTCCTCACGTGCAAGGCGCCTGACGACCTCAGTTGGGCAGCGCACACCCTCCGGGTCGACTGCCGGCGAATGGCAAGAAGATGGACAAAGACGAGTGACTCGTGGGACCCCAGATGGGTTTGTCACTGCCCAATTGCGCTTCTCTCCAACTCCGAATGGACGGACGTGCCGATGACATCAAAGCTCCCGCCAGGTTTTTTCCGAGGCTGTAAAACAGTGCAAGACATGACGCGAATCAACTGGGAAGGTGTCGGACGAGTTGCCTTCTCGCCAGCGAAGCGATCCCACCGCGGTACAGAGGTGTTTGAGCAGTTCTGCCTGCTCCTCCTCTCTACTTTTCCCGAACTCCTCTTCCCGTGGAACCCTCCCTCGGTGCTGCTCGTACTCCCGACAACACCCCAAGTGCAAGAAAATACGTGGGAACTGCGCCGCACGGAGGCAGCGGTCGAGTGCTCCGTCGAACATTGGACCGATCCCCCCCCGTTTCAAGCCAGTAGCCCCCTCCCAAGATCTCAGCGAACTGCACAAGCTGACGCGGACATCCGACCACAAGCCGGCGCACGTGCTCCTCACTCCAGGCGCCTCCACGTTCTTCTGGCCATTCGCACACGCTCCCCTACCACCTCCGGCGAAGCTGGCAAGCTTTGTGCGGAAAAAGCAGAAGGAAAGGAGCAAGAATGCCATCAAGAAAGCGCTGGAGGGATGGTCTAAGGCAGGAGAGAGGGGTCAACTCTTCCGAAGCATGGATTGGAAGCGACTGAGCAACACAAACTCCGGTCTAAGCGTCAGCGAAGTGGATTTCTGGAGGCGCCTGCGTCTCCGCAGACTACCAGTGTGGCGCCCAGCGGGAGAAACATGCTGTGGGAATCACGGTTGCTCCAACATCACGGAAGACAAGTACCTCCACATCTTCCTCACCTGCCCGGTGGCACAAGAACTATGGACATGGACCACGAGGCGGTGGGGCAGACAGGAACCGTACCCGACTCAGGAATGGACGACAGCGATCTGCACGAGTGCTCTCGCCGAGCTCCGGCTCCCGATCGCAGAGCAAGGCATCCGACTGCTTTGTCAAACAAGTTGCAGATTGCGCCCATCCACCCACCTGCTCACGCGAGATCTAGCTCACGCTGTTGCAAATCGTGCATGGATGGTTCAAGTCACCACTGTGCTTCGATTGCTATGGCACCACCGCAACGCCCAAGTTCACGAACCAGAGCGCAGCGATCCAGCAACGCTCCTCGCGCGGCTGGAGAGCTCTACTCGAGTCCGACTGTTGATGGACAAAGAAGCGCACAAGAAAATCACGGAAGGACCAGCGTTCCAAGCAACTCAAGCTCTGCTCGATGCGCTCACCCTGCAGATCACCGACCCGATAGCGCACATCCTGAGCACCCCAACGCACAACGGCGAGTGGACACTGCTGTTCTTCGATGGGGGCTCCCGAGGAAATCCAGGCACAGGAGGGGCGGGAGCATGCATTGTGAGATTCGCGCACGGAGAATCGACAATCATGTGGGCCCAAGCGACGTACCTCGCTGACCCGTCGACAACAAACAACATCGCAGAGCTAGAAGGCGTACGAGCTGGACTACAGTGTCTGCCAACCATGAGACCGAAGCGCTGCGCGATCATCGGGGACAGTGCCCTGGTGCTCTCTCTTCTACGCCGGCATAAACTACCGAAGGCTCGAAGGCTGCAACCACTATACAAGCAAGCTCGGCGCATGGCAGATATGCTACCAGTGCAAGAGTGGCGGCACCACCTCCGAGCGCACAATGCCATGGCGGATGAACTCGCCAACTATGCCATGGACCACAAGACCACCATCACGCTGTGGTCGCACCAACAATACCAGCCACGTGATCCCCGACGAGCACTCCTCACCAGGCTGCAGACTCTCTGCTCTTCTGATCTTCAGCCTTGGCTGCTCGATGCAGCAGACTGGAGACCGCCGTGAGGTCTTTGTATATGCATATCAGGAATGATAGCCGATTTGGGATAGACCGATAGTGGTTAATTCTAAATCTAAAACTCCCAAAACCAAAACCAAAACGTGTTTGACAAGGAGTGCGATTGAGGACTTGCCATCGGCGTCGACCGCACGTAGGCGTCTCAAGACGACGGCACCGCGTGCCGACGGCGGGAGCGTCGAGGCGCCGCCCAACTCTACGACAGCGACCAGTGAAAGCTCCGCGCTCGGCGCGCCCGCAATGAAACGCAAGGCGTTCTACTACGTGCGCAAGGTGAGCCTCTTTCTCCGACGCCTTTATGCTTTGCGAAGGTCCCATCGGAGACCGCGCGTGCGACGTGC
>JAMFLM010000159.1:2405-12854 GCA_027475705.1 Pythium catenulatum
GATGACTAATTAGCAGTTCCCATTAAAATCGGGATTTTTGCGGGGTAATAATACCACCCGACCAAAGACCGATTTTAAGAGGAATCTCCAATTTGACCTCGGTGTAACACGACAGACATATTATGTGTATTACTGATGGCGTGCACGGTGAGATGGCTACAGGCAGATCTCATCGGCCAGTCTCATCGACGAGAACGAACTCGCAGCTAACCGACGAAGTCATGGTGGATGCCAATGAAATGGAACCGGGTTGTCTTTAGTCTGACTTGGCGCATCCGCGCGTTAGCACACAGCAAATCTATACACCCAGCACTCGCCTCGCAACACAGCGATCGGAGAGTTTCGCGTACCTGCGGCGTGCCTGCGGCGTCGTCAATGGCCCGTAGCCACGCGCGCGTGACTCCTCGCGCCATTAGGTCGAATCGCCAACGAATCGCCGACAGCGAAACAACGCCGTAGAGTTGGACGCGTTAGTCCTGTGCATATACCAACACTGCAAGCCGCTGGGGTTCGAGGCTGGGTTGAAGCGGGGCCGCTACGGGGCTGCTCTGTCAACAGTGTTGGCAGTACGGTTGGGAGCGTCTAAAATACACCGTGCATTGTCGGTGAGCGAGTGGTGGCGGTGGGCGTAAGAAGAGAAAGTGCGCGATCACGTGGTTGAGACCTTTAGCTTACAGTGGCACCACAACGATTCCTTGAGTTCGGCCGAACTGAACACGAAAGTGCGAGTCGCCGACATTTGAGCGTGTCCATGGTGTGCTGTAGCACGCTTTTGGCGATCGGTACAGGCGCCAGCTTGCCTATTGTTGCCTCGAGTTGATTTTCAGGCATGGGCCAACACCACCGGTGCTGTAGACGATGCAAGATCTTGATGCCAAAGACACCAACGACGGAAACCTATGCGGTGAGCAGATGATGCGATGTAGCCCGATGGGGACGACACCAATCACGCCAGCCATTCGGCGAGCACGATCTTGAGTTGCTGCTGCTGCTGCTCAAATAGACTGTAAACAACCACGTGAAACTTCGTAAGGGCGGTTCTTTGCTCTTGAAGCAAGGTACGGCACGAACACAACGGCCGTTCGCCGGGCCGCGGTGACTGCTAGCGTTTGGTAAGGGCATAGCGCGGCGCCGGCAAGCTTGCGGTCCAGATCGCGCAATACGATCGCGAACGGGAGTCTAAACGTCCCTTTCGGAGGATCCCACGCACACGTACACACACACAAAAGCAAACCCATCGGGCGCGCGCGTCAGGCTTCCGCTAGCCGTGTTCATGGGGATCTTTCGACGTATTCGCGGTCAATGTGGGCGGCGATAGGGTGCTTCAAAAGTTACAGGTGTTTTGGCCTTCTAAGTCATGCCAACAGTCATCCACTCACTTCCAAAAAAGAGGCCGACTGTTCAGACGACCCTTCGGCCCCTTCCTCGGATCTCGATCGCGCGGCGCTGGAAGTGCGCTCAACGCGTGGTCATCAAGGATCCAGAATGCGCGCGAGCCCTCGCTCGCGCACCCCCGACCCTGGAGGCGGAGGTCACCCTGCACCGGCAGATGGGGAAGGTAGCGTAGCTGCTGGCCCCTCTGTTGTGTCGCCGGGCGATCACCCCGCCGGACTCGAGTCATCCGGTGACTTGGTCCAGCCAGCGCCTCCCGAGCCTCCCAAGCCATCTAACGAAGAGTCGCTTGGTGACGGTTCGGTAAGTGCGGCCACTGCCCCCAGCTCAGGAAGCGAACCTAGCCAGCCCATGAGCGGAGACGCGGACGAGGCATCGACATCGACATGCACAAGTGGCAACTCGCCGATTGTGCCGACCTCGGAGTCTACAGCCACTGCGGAGTCTACTCATGCGGCCCCCGACTCGACGCCAGCCGGCGTGGCGGTCACGATCTCCCCCTCCGGTGGATCGACGAGTGCGTCGAACGCAACGAATGTCGACGACGGATGGTACAGTGTTCGTTCCAAGAAACGAGTCAAGAAAGCCAACCCCGTTGATGCGATGCGCAGCATTTCAGCTGCAGCGGCAGGCCGTGGACCGCGTGGACCGCGCCATCAGGCCTCTGCAGGCTCACCACACCGTTCGACCAGTGCTCAGCAAACCGGTACCGGCACGCGAATGGTTGCGCCGACCCAAGCAGCACCGGCACCACGTGGGACAGGAAGCGGTGCGACTAATCCCCCCAGGCTTGGCAGCCTCGCGAGCAACCTGTCCAAGTTTGGGAGGCGGAGATGGTCGCTCAGTTCAAGGTACAACTGGAAGAGATGATCACCAGGCGCGCGGATGTGCGCTCGGCGATTCAGACCCACAAGGCCGCATTTGCGCAGTTCTACGACTGCGCTCTGGCTCCCGCCAACGTTGTCCTCGGCGTTGAGCAGCGAGCCATGACGCGTCTCGAGCTTCAGACTCTAGAACTGCATCACAACAGGTCAATCCACCTTGCCACGCTGCCCTGTTTCGTGACCGCAACGATGACCCCGTCTGAAGTCAACCAACTGAAGGAGTTCCACGACAAGCAAACCGGCCACTACGTCTACGGTCTGATCCCCCCCGGGGTTGGACATCTCGAACGGTAATGCTGCCCGCAAGCAGATCTACGTGGCGCTGTACAAGGCCGCCACATCCGAGCCCGAGAAGCAGCTCCTCGATCTTTTCTTCGGAGACGTCGATTATTGGGAATGCAGTCGTCGAACGCGGATGCTGAAGGCCCGTTTCCGATGGCCCCAGGTCCAAGCCCTGTGGCATGGGATCGCCTTCCGCATCGGATCCGGCAAGCGAACGATCCCGCTGGTTGCTACAAACTCGTTCATGTGGGCCACCCCGCAGGATGGCCTCGACCCTCCGGCGCTGAAACTCTGCTACTCAGTGGAGTTCATCTGTGAGGACCATCTTGAACAACAACGTGTCGAACACATCGCGTCCAAGCTCGCCGGTATCGTCCCTGCGTCAGTTGATCTGCTGCGCCCGAGTGGTGATAGGTTTGACCCCGTGCGTTGGGCGGTCGTGTTCCCCACTGAAGCGTGCCCGGCTGAGCTAGAGTTCGTGCGGCTGCTGAAAGTTGTCGACGAAGCTGGCGCCCAGCTCCATACCATGTATGTGCGGCACGTCAAACTCACGGACCGCTATTATCCCTGTGTGAAGTGCCTCAGCCTACACCACACCACGGATGGTTGCAAGAATGTCCACAAGGAAGCCGGCTTGCAGAAATACTCCAAGACGCTGACCGTCGGGCAGCAGCCGCCCCGTTTCCCGATGGTTGCGCCACAGAGTACGAAGGCATTCCTGGCGCAAATGGAGAAGATCCGCACCTCGTTGGCCCCGGACCTGAAGGCCCGTCTTGCCCGCGAGGCCGCAGAAGCTGCCAAAGCCAAAGCACGAGAAGTCGCGAAACAAGCAGCCGACGAAGCCCGTCGCGAAGCGAAGCGTGCTCAGATTGCCCGTGAACTCGAGATCCGTGAGCAACGCCAACGTGACAAAATCATTGCCGCGGAGATTGAGAAGCGCCGTCGGCTGAAGCTCACTAGAGTGCGGGAGTCCCTCGAGGACGGTCTGCCGACGATGTCCACGGCCGCGCAGGAAGCAGGCACAGCGTCTGGAGGATCGTCCACGGTCCCACCGGTCACCGTTCCACAACCGCGTCCCCCGTGGACCCGGTGGACTCAGGTCCGGCTTCGGCTGGAGGCTCCGGCGAGTCGGGAGTGGACAGTCAGTCGTCGGTTGTCACTCCCTCCGTGGACCCGGGGGAAAGAGACACCGGGCCGACAGCATCTTCTGATGGCTCACCGGCCGACGCACCACTACAGCGGTCCACGGCGGATCGGGGGGTCTCGGATTCGGTCCCGGCACGAGTGTCTGGTACGACCGCGGCGCCTTATTCGTGTGGAAGCGAGCGGGCTTCACGACCACCGACACCCGGGCAGAAACACGGCGGCCGC
Source organism: Pythium catenulatum (assembly GCA_027475705.1). Lineage (NCBI taxonomy): Eukaryota > Oomycota > Peronosporomycetes > Pythiales > Pythiaceae > Pythium > Pythium catenulatum. The sequence goes on from JAMFLM010000159.1 coordinate 6,335, forward strand.
CGCGTGCAGCAGAACTCAACTTCTGCACCAGCGGTTGAAGGTGTGGGCGTGAGTCTGTCACGACCTCCGGTCCCCGGCTACGTTATTCTACCACCGCATCAGCGCTCAACGGGCACGGAGCCGGTACCACCAGCACCAGCTCGAACAGGCCCAAGCCCGCAAGGTGGCGATGGCGAGCTCAGCGCAAGCCCGAAACCGCCGGTGTCGATCGGTGAAGGCGCAGCAACATCGCCGACCGACAGTGCCCGTGCACCTGAGCAAAGGCCCGCGTCCGATGACCAGGTCTCCGGTGACTCCGGGTCGGTGAGCGCCTCGGTTGTGACGCCGCAGGAACGGTTCCTGCAGTTCTTCCAGCGCAGTGACGGGACGTTGACCAGGTCAAAGCAGCGTGAGAAGGACGAGATGACTGCCGTTCATCGAACGGGCCGCTCGAAAACTCGTCGTCAACAGGCGCAGCGGTTGCGCGCCGCCACGTACAGCCCCAAGCACCGGTCGAGGGCGTCCCCTGTGCGGTCGGAGGGGCGATTTGCCACTGTTTCGTCGGGCCAAGCTGTGGAGGAACGGGCCCCAGTGCCCCCCCGAGGCGACGGATGGTCAGGATGCTGTGATGGAAGACGTCGCTGCGGCGGCCTCGCCCGCGGACTCGGCGCCTCCTCTTCCCCGCTGGGGCTATCTCAAGCACGTACGGATGACGCGAATGGTCTGGTCATGCCGGACGCGGAGTTTGGTCTCGACGCCCAGCCCACGCCGCCGACGGAGGAGCCTGTAGTTGATCTCGCGTCACCGATCGCGCCGGCGGCCGGTGCAGACTCTGACATCGCGGCCGGTGGGGCCGAGGTCGAAGCTCACGAGCCATGTCCTATTGACTTGGTTTCGAGCCAACCCGGCGGGTCGACTCAGGCGAGCTCGTCGACAACTCCAGCGGGTGCTGCAACTCCCAGCCCGACGCATGCTCGCGCTCACAAGCGCCCTGTGGGTTTGGTTGTAGAGTTCCCCCAAGTCGCTGAAAGCCGATACGCGGACAGCTCTCGTTTGGTAGTGGCCGTTGCACCAGCGTCTCCCAAGCGGCAGTGTGCAGAAGCCAGAACGGGGCATGCACCCGGTGCGAAAGCCGAAGGTTCGAGTGATGATGAAGAGTGTACTCGCTACGATGGCGACGACGACTTCTACGACTCTGATGCTGACGGCACCGATGACCAAGGCTGCACTAAGACGTCCCCCCCACGGTGACAGCAGTGCCGAGTCGGAGAGCGATGACGAGGGCCCAACCAGGGACGCCGCTGAGTCGTGGCCGGTCAGTGACGACGGGCCCTCGCCGTCGTTTACGGTTCACGATGTGTGGGGCACAGATGGACCGTCACCGGCCGCACAGGACGCGCACTCTGCGACGACGCGACGGCGCCAGAGCGCTCTCACGGACGCCTACGAACGACTTCCTGGTCCGCAACCGCCGCCGACGCCTCCTGTGGTAGACGAGTCGCACTGGCCCGTGGACTTCCCCTGCCCAGCGTTCGATGCGTGGATCGAGGAAGAGCACTCCCTTGGATCGCCGGCTGAGTGGGCGACTGCGTACAAAGGTCGGGTGGTGGCGGTGCCTGGTGAGGGCCGCTCTCTATGGTACTGCTGCCACGCGTCCCGTACGCGAGCGCTGCCGGATGTCCTGTGGTCCCAGGCGAAGTCGAAATAAAAAAACAACCGCACCAATCCGATGTTTCGAAGACGGTCCGCGCAGAGGCCCAGTTCTTCTTTTCGGAGGACATGAAACATCTCGACCGAGTAGCAGAGGCGCTCGTTCGAACGAAGTCCACGGACGTCACGGCATGGTATTATAGATGCTTCCGCCGCCCCTCGCCCGCGGACGCGACTGTCGCGATCAAGGACATTCGGTCCTTCCTGGCGACAACGCGGTCGATTCCGTTCAAGGCCGCTCTTCCGGACGAGCGCTGGCCGGGTCACGAGGAGCTGATGGCGCTCGCGTGGCTACTTCGGGAACCTGTGTGGGTTATTCTCCCCACAGGCTCTCTAATGAGCTTTCACCTGTGCCGGTACTCGGGGACCGATTCACCAGTGCGAGAACGGGTCCAGTTGGCGGTGTTGGACGCGGCGGAAGGTCGCAGAGTCATGAACTCCTTCATGAGGCATCGCTATCTTCCAACGATCTTTGTCGCGGAAGAGGGGTCAAACCCGGGCCACTTCGCTTCATTTCGGCTCCAAGAGGGGATGTATGTTGAGTGGTCCAAGGCGGACAGCCAGGGGCTTTCGATGCCACAGCGCATGGAGCTTGCGCTGCGAGAGCTCGGCATGCACGTGCCGCTGGACCCCGACTCATACTCGCTGCCTCGCGCGACGCCGATACCGAAGCGTGCGTCCCAGGTTGACTCTGACTATGAACCATCTGATGCGTCACAAGCCAGCGCGTCCTCTGCCGCCTTCGCGCTCGATGACTTCCATCTCGACGCCTCCGAACGACATCTCCTTCGTGATGATCTCAACCCGCATGGCCGGTTGCTGGGGGGCCACGCTGAGCTCTGGAAGAAGGCAGAAATGGGCAATGTTCTGGTGCTTGACCACCTGAGGAAGACACCGTGGAACGTCACTACCCAGACACCGAGTGAAGTGATCCAGCTGACACTGGAACGTGCCACGGGTGTGGCGGACGCAGTCGACGCGCTCGCCCATCTACCGTACCCGGAGGTGGCAATTGCCACGGCCGCCCCTCGTACGATCCGTCGACTGGGCCGCGCGCTGATCGCGTGTGGCAACCCCGGCAGTCTACGGAAGTGGGCGCGTGAGAGGCCTCTCGACCAGTTCTCCGACCGGCTCATGGATTGGATCGACAGCGACGCGGGGCCTAGCGGACTGCCGACACGGTGGAATGCGTTGCTGGATTCGATGCCGCCGGAGGATCGGCCGGCAGATCCGCCGCGTAGCGCGCACAGACAGAAGCCAATCGACCGTGACGATGCGTGGCTCCGAGCGGTGCTGTACCTGGTTGTAACAGGCGAGTACGAACCAAGCATTGAGCTCCAGAGCTACCAGGCCCGGCAACTCCTCGTAGAGCACCCGGCGAAGGCGCGAGACTTCGTCACCCAGCTCCAGCGACACTCCGGCCATGTTGACGAAGTGTTCCGGTTGCGGGGTGCGGATTATCTTGCCTCCGTCCTTCCCTCCACCGTTGGAGGGGAGGGCTCGAGGTATGGTCGGTGGTCGCGAACTCTGCTGGAACGGGTCGGGTACGGACCCACCAGCAGAGCGACTCCGGCACGGCTGCTGACCCAGCGTCGCGTGCCATCCGTACCTCCGCGGCTCTTCCCCCCACGGCAGAGACGCTCACAGCTGCTTCTCACTCACTCACCCCTTCCCATGCTGACTCCACCATGGAGTGCGGTGAGTGTTCTACCCCCGTCGATCCTTCACTCGCTTCTCGTCGCGTCCGACGTCCACGCCGTGCGACCGGCGGCACTGGCCTTGGCCGGTCCTCTCCCGCCAGGGGCCAACGCGCCGCCCGCTCCGGGCTCAAGTCGATTCGTCTCGTTACCCAGAACGTGCGGGGGACTGTGGCCTCTGGTGTGGCAGAAGCGTGGTTCTCTCTGTTCCGAGAGAGAGTGGACGGGGCTCAGGCGGCGGTCGTTTTTCTCCAAGAAACCCATGTCAAGCCCGGCGAGGACGACGAGCTCCGACGCCGATACCGCGTGTTGTGGGGCTTCAACCGCCACGCGCACGAGATGTCGTTCTGGTCGACGGGTGCGAGTCGCTCTGCTGGTGTTGGCGTTCTGGTCAACCCATACCTGGTGAAGGACGCGTCCCCGGCGCTAGAAGACCACTGGTCGCCAAATTTCCTTGCAATCACGTGCACGCTGGACGGGGCCACGTGTCTCCTGGTCAACGTTTACGCCCCGGTTGATCGGGCGGCACGGGAGCGTTTCTTTGAGGATTTGATGGCAATCGAGCTACGCCACGACGGCCCGGTGCTCGTTGGAGGAAATTTCGGGACCGCTCCTACGAGCCCACTGCGCGTCGCCACGTCTCTGCGGCGCTTGACCGCCTGCTCGAGCGCTGGCATCTCGTCGACGCGCTCGCCCCCTTGCTAGTGGAGGACGCGGCCGACGAGGACCTCCACGACTTCCATGCTCAGCAGCACACCTTTGAGTATCGCGTCGGGTCGACTCGGGCGACGTGCCGCCTCGACCGATGGTATGTCAATGTGAGCGCGCAGGCGTGGTGTACCACAGTTGAACCACTTCGCCTCGGTGGGCCCACCGACCACGCGGGTGTTTCGATTTCGATGTCCGACCCAGCTCGGCGGGTTCGAAGCCGTCCAATCAAGAAGGTCTACCCCCCCCCCCCCCCCCCCCCCCGCGGGTTTGTGCGGAAGTAGTGGTCCGAGAGGTGGCTCTGCAGGCCATCTGCCGGCTCACGGGCACTCTCGATGCTCTGGACGCAGTCGATGCACCCGCCGCCGAGTAAGTCGCCGCGTGGGAAGCGTTCAAGGTTCACGTGCTGGTCGACATGGATGCGGCCGCACGCGACGCCCGACGGAAGGCACGCGCGAGTTTTCGAGTCCAGATCACGCGCTTGCGTCGCGCGCTAGCGAGTGCCCCGGTGGCGTCGGCGCTGGCGGGCCCGGCGGACCAGCGGTCTGAGCTGGCAGCTGCCCTCGCAGAACTCGTAGGTAAATGGACGGTCCTCAAGAGCCGCCGCAGAGACGCGGCTGGTGCCTGGGGCACGGCCGACGAGTGCAAGAGGGTTTTTGCGCGCAGCTCCGCTCGCCCGTCTGACACCGGCGTTCCTGTGCTACGAGCGACACCAGGAGCCCCGGAGCGCGCCGAGGCAGACTCGGCTAATCGCATGGCGGACGCGTGGCGGCTAGTTTTTGCGGATCCGGAGACGGCCTCGCCACGCCCCTCCTTCCTTGCCCCTGCCGGTCCGGCGGTCCTGGAGCCAGTGGCTACCCAACTCGATGCCGTTTTATCCCTCGACGAGGTCCTGGGTGCGATCAAGCGATGCAAGCGGTCCAAGAGCGGAGGCCCGGACGGGCTGCCCAACGCCTTCTACCGAGACTTCGTCGAAGACGTTGGACCGCCTCTGCAGCGTGTCCTCGCCAAGTGTCATGACGCCGGCATCTTCCCCGCTACCTTTGGGCGTGCGACGGTGGTGTGCATTCCCAAGGCTGGTCGGTCGGTCAATCCGCTTGCGTATCGACCGATCTCTCTCTTGAACTCGGATTACAAGATCCTCCAGAAAGTTACGACAGCGAGACTCAAACCTGCCCTTGGCCTCCTCGTCGAAACGGTCCAAGGGGGGGGTTGTCCCAGGGCGCAATATCCACCACGTGATCGACGTCTTTCAGGCAGCACAGGCGATCGCTCGGGCGCACCACGCCCCGACGGTAGCTGTCCTCCTCGACATCCAGAAAGCCTACGACTCGATTGATCGCAACTTCCTTATGGAGGCCCTCCGCGCTCGCCAGTTCCCGCCTCGGTTCGTTGCGGCGAGGGAGGCTTTGCATGTGGGGACGTCGGCCAGGTTTCGGGTGAATGGCTTCCTGTCCGAGCCTGTACCGATGACGCGCGGGATCCGCCAGGGATGCCCTATGGCTCCGCTTCTGTTTATTCTCGCCATCGACCCGCTCTATCGGCGCCTGCTGGCTGATTCGCGCCTTGGTGACCCAGTCCCGGCCTGCCCCAGCACGGTCCCAGTAGTCGCTGGTTTTCCGGATGATACGGCGACATATCTCTCCTCTGAGGCCCAGGTCCCGGTGCTCATCGAGATCTTGCGGGAGTACGAAGTCGCGTCCGGGCTCAAGGTCCACCCGCAAAAGTGTGTCGTCATTCGGCTGGACCCCTTCGCTGGGGCCCTCTCCTCCTCGGGGCCGTTTACGTTTCTCTCACTACAGGCCTTCTGCCGGTACTTGGGAATCCAAGTGGGTGCTACCGTGGATGGCGCCGAGGTTTGGAGGTTGACCCTTCGCCAGCTCATCGTCCGACTCCAGCTGGCTCAGATCAAGACGTTCACGGTGAAGCAGCGCGCGCAGATTGTCCACGCCGTGATCATGCCCAAGCTCCTCTTCATCGCTCGTCATCACTGGCCAACCCCTGCGCAAGTACAAGAGGTCGACCGCTGTGTGTGGCGATTTGTTTGGGGCGACGTCTTCCTTCCCAGGGATGGAGCCAACCTCTCACGGCGACGGCGTTGGATGACAACCGAGGTGGCCCGCCTGCCCGCGGCGGATGGCGGCGTTTCCGCCCCGTGTTTCCGGACGGCCCTGGTGGCCATGGCGGCCTCGGTCGTTGAAGCATGGGCCTACACCAGGGACGTCCGACGCGATCGGCTAATCTCGGCAGCGGGATGGTTGCGGTCCGGTGAATTCCTCGACGTCCCCACCTGTTTGGATCCGATCCGGCCCGGTGCGCGGGTGCTGTCCTCCCTGTGGCGGACCGGGGAGGCAGCGGTCCAATCCCTACGAGCGGTGGTCATCTCACCGGACGAACGGTTTTGGATTCAGGACGCGTCCCGTGCG
>JAMFLM010000160.1:0-12837 GCA_027475705.1 Pythium catenulatum
GCTGTTGCCAACGTTTACTCACACGGCTGCGCACACCAGGGTCCATTCGCAAGGAAAGCTCAAACGCACCCGAACACGCACATACACACACCCCACATCCGCACACACGCACACACGCAAACACACAACATCAGGGAGGAGGGGGACGAACTCATGGGGCGGGGCTGCGACGCCGCGGCGCCAGACGTGGGCGACCCGCGGGGATGTGGGTGGCTGAGGGTGGGAGGGGGCGGGGGGCACGACACTTGCGCACTACAGGAAAAAAAGACCGAATGAACTCCGTCAGCCCGATGCGCAAAAGGCTGGAGGGACTGAATGGCGGTCGGCGACTAGGGACGGTTGCAAAAACCCACAGTGCACGACACGTGTCTGTGCAACCGGTTGGGTTGATCAGTTGTGTGGCTATGACGTCACTGTCAAGGATCACCACTGTTTTCTACTTCTATTAGTGCGCCCCTAGGCTCGCTCGTACCCTCACTTTTGAATTTGCCGTGTGGTGCGCAAGTCGCCTCCACCGGCTTTTTGCCCTGTTTTTTGTTTTTCGCTGTTTTCTCGTCAACCAGAGCGTTTCAGAGGCTCTCCTTGCAACAGGAAACCCGAGCTATATATGTACAGAGCTGTTCGTTCGAGCTGAAGATCATGGTCGTATCTGCGGCTGCCAACTCAGCCGAAACGATGATTTGAATACAGCGTGCAAGTCGGGTCTTCTTCTGTCCGCTCCATCGAATCCACGGACCTGAGCGGGTTAGGTTCAGTACATTGGAGTTCACGCCAGCCCAAAGAACTTGTTTCTGTGATCTAATAATGACACACCATCTTTTTGTCGAATCATAGATCCTGATTTGCGTTACAGTTGTTGTCACTGTTCTGAGAATAACGTGAGTCGACAGCTGTCTTCGATGGCTTAGCATATTACAATTTGAGAGGTTCTTGACGGAATTTGCAGGCAGTGTACTGGATTTGCGCTTCCGGCGCTCGGCCTTCGGCCTCGCGGCACGCTTCGCGTGCAAAGCACTGCTGACGTTTAACCCTTTCGTTGCCGAGAGGTCGTATAATAACCACTTAATGGTTATTTTGCGCTATAGTATGGGCCCCATCTGGTTGAAGTTGGGCCAAAACGGGAAGAAAAGTATACTGAAAACTTATACAAAACTGTGAAACATAAACAATAATGGAAAGGTAGAGGTTTTGATAGAGGAGTAGAGGCCCTATTCCCTTTATATTCTTATTGTCAGTAGAACCTTATATCAAATTGTATAAACGGAATTCACGTAAAATAACCACAATTCGGTCATTTTGACAATATCCACCCATAATGCCGGTGAAAAATCCAAAATTGGCGATCGGAAAACGGTGTTCAATAATCACTTTATCGTTATTTTACCCCTTTACTATGGAAATTCCAGTATACAAACTTCTATATAAAATAGCGGCAACGAAAGGGTTAATAGATTGGACGGAGTCTCTGAGTCAAGGGGTCACCTCAGTGTAGGTGCCAAACGAACAAAAAATCCGGAATGCTTTCTCGGACTCCGCCTCAAGTGCAAGCTCATAGAGAAAATAATTCTAAGCTCATTGAACCACCTGCGAGCTCCATCGGCTCCGTGGATGCGGAGATATCGCCATCCAACCGCGGAGAATTTTCGTGTTTATCCCCATGTTTTTCTGTTGAAGTCCCATTTTATTCCGTTGTATACAAAATCATTTGTTATATTTCAGATATGATTGTTGCCTTGGTGACTTCTATAGAAACTTTAAGATGGCAGATGGGTGGACAGATGAATATTTGGAATCGCGACCAGACAGGGACAGTACGGGGCGGCACATCGAGAGCACCAGAGCGCCGATACCATCCGTCCGGATTTTGTCTATCTTCGTGACCAACGCCAAGAGACTGTTTAGGGCCCCCTTGACTCAGAGACTCCGTCTTAAAAGTGGAAATCCCTGTTTAAAAAGTTGACGGGTCGTTCTTGTCGCGCGACTGTAATCCTAATTACTGTAAACTTGGTATTACAATCTCCTACCTGTAATATAGCCCCCTCCCATGAAAAAGTCACCTATAGTATTGCATTTGAGCTTTAAAATGGGTTTAGATGGAATATGTACTAATTTGAGAGATATAGAGACAAACGGGAAGGGGCTAACGGCTTTTCCCCCCGAGGACTGTAATACAAAGTCTACAGGATTAATTAGTTGCTTGGAAAACAAAAGGGGAAATAGTGAAATTTCGCAGCCAGGTTTTATCTTAATCTTTACCTTTTAGAATTTATTCTGTCAACAAAAACTTACAGGTCAAGCTCTGAAGACAAAGAATTCGTTTATCACATCCACGGAAGGCCGTCAACAAAGTGGACTTTTCACAGACATTCTTCAACCATAATACAAGACTCACCTCTGCAAATTTATCCTCATGTCGGCCAGATGTGAAGATAAAGATAAAGACTGGGTGCGAAATTTCTCTAATGGCATTTTGGCCCCGTTTTTTAAAAATAAATGCACTTTGGCACCGTCCGTCTCCCTCATTTGGCAACCCAGTGCAAATTGAGGCAGGACGACCGGAGGCGGCGGGGGGCCCCTTCCCCGGAGGGGGTGATTGCGGAGGTCGCGCTTTAGCGCACCGGAGCAACACGGGGTCCGCGCCGCAGGTCGCCCTGCCGGAATGGGTCCTAGCACGCCGACGGCCAGATCCTAGAATCTCTTTCGGCGAGCGCAGCGAGCTGCGAGCGAAGCGAGCCAATGCCGTGGTTGCTACTTGGATGACACACGGGGCCAAAGTGCATTTATTTCAATAAAACGTGGGTATTATGCAATTTCCCCAAAACAGAAATGCACGCGATGTTAATGCTAATTACGTGTTGTGTTTCTCAACAGTAAGACGGTTTGTTTTTGCAGAGACAATGAAAAACGGGTCGTTCTTTAATTCGTAGTTCAAAGAACTACGATGGGGGCAGCAGCGGATGAAAGTTTGTCAAGGGTTGAATCTTCATGCAACATTCATGTTGGTGCAACTTTCTCTGCAACCTTCAAGCAACAAACTACAGAAAGACATTTGATTGGTCACAAATAGGTTTGTGTTCATGGTGGATCGGGCAGCGCTTGCTCTCACTCACAGTCAGTCGAGGGGCGTAAAAACATGAGGAAGAGGGGAGGGATTGTTCCCCCGATGGATGAAGCACTCCATAAGCCCCGTTGCAGGGCGGGGATCGATCAAGGCTCCAGCAAACAAGTAGACAGTGTTCCTGATACAGCTACACAAGGGCGAAGCCCTGTCATTTTTTCTCGTGAATTTAGCCTCTGTTGTGGTGCGCTCAGCGTCCCTTATTCTTGGGATGGCCATCCTCAAGCGCGCCATATAGATACAGGTCTCAGAAACTTAAAGCTGATGTCGAATACTGTTAAACACATGAATGTGCATGAGCGGCGCCCCGCGCATGCGCACGCTGCCACCTCGTTGCCGTCCAGTGCTATCGAGCCGAAGGCCCTTGAGTCTCGTCGTCAGATGCGCATGCAAAACTTCCAAACCAGTCGAACTTTTCGTTTGCAGTAATTTTCGTTTTGGAGCAGCATCACTTCGAGTGATGCTACGTATTCCTTTTGGACCGCCACCTTCCTGGATTTTTCCTGTGTCCCGTATCGTCGTCATGACCATCGAGGGCGGATCTCCTAATACGTAGCTGGATTAGCAAAAAGAACCGGGTTCGATCCCTAACCCTCGTATTGGATTGACTCAAAATGAAGGGGCCGTCGTACAGGGTCGCGGCCGATATACGTGTACATAATCGGCGCAAATCGATCAAACGTGAGTCAAAGTGATCCCGAAATCTGTGTGCAGGTCGGTCTGTGCCACTGCGTCGAGGAGCTGCAACAAAGAAGGTCCAGATCACGAAAATGACAGAGAGATTTTGTGGCTGGGAGAGTTTCTGCCCGTCCATGTGTGTTTCTGTAATCGGATTGACCATTCTATAACCTAAAATTCCGGATCCATTTGAAAATCGTGGCAGAATCGTTGGCAGGCTCTACCGGGGGCGTTGGTCTTTTGGCAACGATGACCAAGGCGCGCCACCGACCTGCTCCCCGCGGATTTTGGGTTCTCTGTAGTATAATGGATCCAAAACAATCCACACTCTCTCAATTCGTGGTCGTGGTGTCCTCAGTGGCAGACCAAGGCGCACCACTGACCTGCCCGCAGATTTTGGGTTCTCTATAGTATAATGGATCCAAAACAATCCACACTCTCTCAATTCGTGGTCGTGGTGCCCTCAGTGGCAATGAATGGCTGTGAAGTCTGTTTGGCTTGAATGAACACAGGCCATTCTCCTACTGTGATTTGACTGGTTTTGCTCGCCACGGTTTCAGTCTAGATTTGCATGGCTATCTGCCACGTCGACCCCCCGAACCTGCTCTTGGCTCGTGGCGATACTGCTGTATTTCCCCCCCGTGAGGACACCAACATCAGTTGCTGCTGCTTTTCCCCTCGTGAGGAAACCCGCATCAGCGCGCCATGAGCCGTCGCAGCGCCCGAATGGTCATCCAGACCCAAGCGGTCGGAGCAGCGCGTCAAGCGTTTTGTGGCCTTTTTTCTATTAACAACGCCATGCAGATCTACGACTTCATCTCAGTCGAAGTAAGTTTTTACCCGCGGATGTATTCTTGAGTTTTCTAACTTTTATTTTTGTGATTTTTAGGATATGAAGGGATACCTTCAGCGCCTCAAGAAAACTCACCCGGATCAGAATCACGGCGACGAAGTGTACGGCCACTACAGCGTGATGGTGATGCAGCAGGCACTGCAAGCCAAGGGATTCAACTTGGTCTTCCTGAATAAAATGAAGTTCCTTCGGAAAGCTGCTCGGGCAGAGTGGCACAAGCGACTTGCTTCCACGACCTTTCGGCGCGTGATCATCATCGGCCGTCCGCCGCATCAGAAAAAAGGTATATCGCACTGCATCGCGCGAGTTGCGAGAACAATTGAGGTAGCTCCTAATAAAACAGTAGAAAAGCCTGTGTTGATTTGCCCTGATGAGGGTGAGATGAAGCCTGCGACAGAGGGTCACCTCTGTGGCTACCTTCCCACCATCCAGGGCGCGTACGCCATCCTCTCACATGAGGAGTTGGCGGAGATGAGAGCACAGAAGCAGGTCCCCGCTGATGCGGAGGTCGAGGAGCCGTGAATACACGTATACTTTCGCTGCATACACAAGTGTGTTCCTCTTATACTGAAGCGTGGCAGCCTTCCCCATGTTGTGTATGTTTCGTGGTAGTTTTTCTGGATTTTGGCACTGAGACTTCAACGAAAGTATCTGGTAATGTACTGGACTACTTGGCCAATCGAGAAACATACTGATTTAGTATAAGTTGAAGTGGGAGGACTATGTTGAAGTTAACCTCTGGGGTTATTCTGTAACTCTTTCCCATCATTCGACCGAACGATTGAGGGCAACGGTCATGTATTCCCGACGGTTCTGTGTCTTCAATCGTAGCTTAATTGCGGTTCTTAACCTCACGTGGCCCTCACGTGAGTGGACTTCGTGCTGAAGGCAGCGTATGGAAGATTCGCCACAGGATTGTTTCCATTTGGGCTTGCGTCATTTGAACCCGACTTCTTTGGCGGAAGGGATCGCATGACAACCTCAAGACAGCGACAGCAGGCGGAGTCCGAACAGAGGCGACGCATTAGGCTTGCTCGACAGCGTGAAAGGAATGCATTGCGACGTCGCGCAGGCATATCCGAAGATGGGCAGCAGAGACCTGGACTTGAGTCCGTCTCTCACTACGAGGCTCGGCTGGCACAGCAACGCGAGTACCGTCAACGTCGTCGCCAAGAACGAGCAAACGGCTCCGTACCAAACATCGCTACGGAGTCTGACGAGCAGCGTGGCTCCAGCGCCTCCTATCATCGAGAGTACAACCGTCGACGGCGTCAACAGGAGGCCGATTCCGCGACGCCGAACGCATCGGCAATCAACGTCGAAACTGTTGAACAGCGCGCCTCCAGGTTAGCGTATCAAAGGGAATATGCAGCAAGGAGACGTCAAGAAGAGAGCGATGCGATGGCGCGCGAACGACGTGAGCGGCAACAGGAATACAACGAACGAAGACGCCAAGGTGACGGCGCATTTGCCTTTCCAGTACAAGCAGATGAAGATCTTTCACCTACTTCCGAGGAAGTCGTGCGTTTGATCGAGGCCCGCCTGCAAGCTGCGCTTGGTGCCGACGGTCTCGACGAATGCGTTTGCGCGGTGTGCGATCGATTGGCCCTTCGATCGAACTGTACGCGACTGCAAGTTGCCGACTGCTCCTTCTTCAACGCGATGCAGCGAGTTCTTCGAGTTCCTTCGACGGATATCCCGCAGCCTCTAGTCGAGCAATACAACTGTGAAGACATCGATGCCGCTTTTGCGGGCATGATGCTTGCTCGACAAGGAATCGTGAAGACTCCAAGAGGTCCTCAGATGCTCACATGCGATGAATGCCACGCAAGTTTGACGAAAGCCGTCGACAAGCCGCCGAAATTTGCGATCGCAAACGGATTTTTTGTCGGTCAGCTTCCGCCAGCGCTGTCGTGTGCAACATGGATGGAAAGGGTGATGACACAGCTTGTCACAGTTGTCGCCCAGACAAGAATCATGCGTGGAGGACGCCATCGTGCCATCCAATCACACTGCATGGGTTTTGACGCCACGCCAGGGCCAGCAGCAACGCTCTTGCCACGTCGAGTCGATCGCGATAGCACCTACAGGGTGGTTCTCGCTGGTCCCCTGACAGCTCAACAGACACAGCGGATCAAGAAGCTGCACGCCGTTGATGGCAGGATGGTGTCAGCACTTCTTGATTTCTTCAAGGCCAACAATCATTTCTACGCGAATGTCACGATCGACCGTGCCTCGATTCGCGCTGCTGAAGATCCTGCATTGTTCGACCAGATCTCCATCGAACAAAGTGACGCTGAAACGAGCGCAGCTATGAACCAAGAGCAAGACTCTGTCAGCGGTGGACCAAGAAGTTTCGTGGCGGGTGATCAAGCAGAGTGTGAAGTTATCGAGCGAAACATCCTCTTGACGCCCGAGGATGTATCTCCCGATTCGTCGTTTTTGCAACACGTCATTGATCTCAACGCGAACGAGCCAGCCGTCGTCCCACGCTTACAGCTGCACCATTCGTCGCGCTTTGCAAGCACTGACGGCCTCGAAGCCAAGATGCATGCTCATCTGTTCCCGTTTGGGCGCGGTCATCCTGGGGAAGAGCGGCAAACGAAAGTTTCGAAACGTGAGTGTATGCAGCACTACCTTCTGCTCAGTTCCCGGAAGTTCGCGCAAGATCCAACATTTTTGTTGACCTCGTTCGATCGTCTGGCGCTCGAAAAGATGTACACGCTCACCGCCATCAAGTGCAAGCGCTTCTCGTCGCGGTATGATGGATATGAATCCATCACAAAAGATGATCTGGCGACAGCGCTGTTGAACAACGAGAGAAGACAGCGAGGGTTTGCACGGGAGCCAGTGAATCCAGTCGCAGAGCGTTTTCTCAAGTCTGTCGAGCTGGGTTCGGCGTCTGTATGGGGGAGCAGCGCAGAGCGACGGCAATGTCGACAAGAAGCGTTTGGGTACCAGACACGATACGGTCAGCCTTCCTTGTTCGTCACCCTCACCCCCAACACAGACAACTCGTACGCGATGGCTCATTACGCTGGATCGCTATCTGTCGACACGCTGTTTGATTCACTCGAGGCGCGGGTACCAACGGAAACTGAAATGAAGCGCGCAGCGATGAACGACGATTCAGCAGCAGCCCGATTGTTCATGAGAACGGTGGACGCGTTTATCACGCACGTGCTCGGAATTGATCCAAACACCCAAGAAAGTGGACCAAGTGGTGGACTCTTCGGTCGAACAAAAGCATACTACGGGATGGTTGAAACGCAAGGGAGAGGAACGCTCCACATCCATTTCCTCGTTTGGCTTCACGGCGCTCCCACCAACAGTGCCGCCTTCGACCAGAAGATCGACGAGGATGGAGATGCATTTCTCAAGGCGATGACGGATTACGTCGACAGTATTGTGACTACCCGACTCCCTCTTCCTCTGGAAGAGGTCAAGTGCTCAAGATGCCAGGCACTTGGTTCCCTTACACCACTTCCAATACCTTCGTCCGCACGGAAAGAGTTCCCAGCTCGCAAAGCAGAGACCCAACTTGAACCGCTGCTCGTGGCTTGCCGGTGGTGTGATCAGCGAGCAAGTGTTCAACATGTGATTCGGCACGCTCTCTCCAGTAAACGTCCTCCACATTGGCCGCCACCGCTACGGCCTCTGACGTCTGAAGAAAGGATCGACCGGCTCAGCAGAGAACTTCCATCCCGTGTATCAGCATCCGCAGGTGAAAATGTGCTACGAGATCGAGAGTTGGTCATCGCTACACTCGAGAGAGACGCAGCTGATTCGTTTTCGGAATGGTTATTCCGAATTCGTGACGAGACCCAGTTGCCGCTAGTGCACAGAGATCACGATCCGATGAGAAGCGACGACATGAACCGGCTGATTGAAATGCTTCCTCCGATGGAGGACTACGTCCGAATGTCGCCTGAGCACCGTGCTTACATGCTGGCTAGTCTCGTCGTGAGCTTCAACATGCATGCATGGACCCACACGGGGAGCTGCTTCAAGAAAAGCTCGGTGACGGCAAGTAAATCGACTTGTCGATACGGTTTTCCTCGCGACCGCGCAACTGCCACCTCCATTGCGGGGTCGAGCGTAGTACTGAAGCGCGATTTGGGACACGAGTACATCAACGGCTACAACGCCACAATCATGGCGATGTTCAAGTGCAATCACGACATTCAAGTACTGTTCGGTGGGAAGGAAGCCATCAACAGAATCTACTATTGCTGCAAGTACGTCACGAAGCCCCAGAAGCGAATCGATAGCTCGACAGCAGTTGGATTAGCAAGCTTCCAGCGCCGTCAAGCAAGGGAACTAGAAGATGCTGCATCGGGCTGTCCTCCGCCCGTGATGGACGTGCGTCGGCGAAGAGTTACCGGCCTATCTCACACGTTCACGAGCAAACAAGAGATCGCTGGACCTCTCGCAGCGCTGTACCTTTTTCGAGGATCGTGTTGCTACGCAAGTGCGTACTGCGTTCGGCTTCCATTGTCGGACATCTTCAAGCAGTTGGAGTGTGCTGGCGACTACGCCTGCGCTTTGGTTCCAACTTGCCTGGGCCAAACGACGACGTATCGCTCTGCCTCAAACTTGGACGACTACATCTATCGCCCGGAAGCTATGCGCGACGCAAGCCTCTACGAGTATACGATGAAGTGCTATCGTCGATCTGCTACCGGCACGATTTCTGGGGTGCACCGCTTTGCAGACATGCATCCGCTGTCAGCATCGCATTGTGTCGCCTACAGACAACGCGATGCAGTCCCTGTGATCAAAGGTCCGCGTCTTCCACACCTGGGTGATGTGGTTGATGATGAAAAGCGAGAAGAATTCGCCAAAATCGCCTTGGTGCTGTTCAAGCCGTTCCGGACTATAGAAGACTTGATCGATGTCTCCACGGCGGTGGAACACCCATGGTACCCAGCCTACTGTTCTTGGGAAAGCTCGCGATCCGACTTTACTCGAGCTATCATGATGAATATGTACGACTACCACGCAGCGCGGGTCGCCGAAACAGAAGCCATATTCAGCGATGAAAACGCCGGTGAAGTGTGTGAGGTGGTCTCCGAAGTGGACAGCTATTCTTCCGACGACGGATATGACACCGACAACATGCTCGAGGTAGACCAATATCCCGGTGATGTCATGCGGTCTCCAATCTCCGATGATAGCGACAACGAGTCAAGTGCGCAGAACTTTCCCACACCGCCACGTTACCCGGATCGAATTCAAACAGTGCTGCAAGAATTCGAAGACTACCAGCTTGTTCAAGATGTAGTGCGTTCAACTGTGAACTTTATCGGCGAAGACGTGTCGGAGTCAGGGATGACAGCGTTCCAGTTGGAAGTGTTGAAGAAATGGGTCGTTACCGATGCCCAAGAAGTTCCACGGATCCACGGCGAGGGGAATGAAGATGTGATCGCTTTCCGACGAGACGAACGGCCCACGACCATCAACGAAATCATCGACGAGACGCTGGAGTCGAAGCAGGTGCAATGGAGTCCCACGGTGGGTGTGTCTCGTGATATCCCAACAGTCTCTCCATATGCTGGAATCGCGACAATCTCGAGTGCATTCACGCTGAACGAGCGGCAGCACGCAGCATTTTGCATCGCTGCGACTCATATACTACGGCGGTGGAAGGTGGCAAGCAACCAGCAAGCGGACAGTCTCATTACGGATGAAGAGATCTTGGAGCGCCAGCTGCTGATGTTCCTCGGAGGTGAAGGAGGGACTGGAAAAAGTCGGGTTATTCGCGCGTTGCAGCAGCTGTGCAGTTCCTGGGAGCGATCGGGATCCCTTGTGGTATCGGCAACGACCGGGAAAGCAGCAACATTGATTGGCGGTCGAACTTTGGCCTCATTCATGATGGCTCTTTGGAACCCAGCCAGTCGTTCGGCGCTTCAAGATGTCGATTGTCTCATCGTTGACGAAATCTCCATGGTGTCAAAGGCCCAACTTCTAAAGTTGGATCGACTACTCCGGAAAGCCAAGCGTGTCAGTGGGGTCCCGTTCGGCGGCATTCACGTCATTCTTGTCGGTGATTTTCTTCAGTTACCTCCGGTAGGAGCGGATCCGATCCACATCGATCCGGCAACCAAGAAGACCGTGAGCCTGGAAGATGTCGAGGGATTCGAGTTGTGGCGCCGCTTTGACAAGGTCGTTGTTCTCACCGAGTCAGTTCGGTTCAAAGATGACCCTGAATGGGGCGAAGGATGCTCCAAGGCCCGATACGGAGATTGGACGCCTGAGTTTTTGAAGTTGATCAACGAACGGCTGATAGTGCAACCCGGCACGTCGTCAATTCCCAGCTCATCTTCACCGCCGTCAACTACAACCTTTGTCACCCCGGACAATGAGACGAGAACTGCCATCAACAACCACTTCATCGCCTGCGCAGCAAATCTACTCGCCGCAGAACACATGCCGATTCGCGTGGTCGCAAACTTCAAGGGCGCGTTGAAGTTGCTCAGTGCGGAAGACTTGAGACTGGTCATGAGCTTACCAGACACGAAGTTTGGAAGAATGGCGCCGTATCTGGACTTAATCCCCGGGATGCCCATCCAGATCACTCAAAACATTCAAACCAAGAAGGGTGTCGCAAATGGCACAACGGGCACTCTCCACAGCATCAAGTTTCCCGAGGAAACCAGCTTTCGTCGCATGCAAGATAGACGAACTGGTGTCGTCGTCCTTGTTCCCGACAAACGTCCGCTCTTCGCTCTTGTCCATCTTGACAGGGGTACGAACGCGTATCCGATTGCTCCAGGAGTTCCCTCATCCCTGTTTCCAGTCTTTCCAGACGCGGAACCTTTCTCCAAGAGCACCATTCATTTGACCCCAAGCTCCACAGGCGAGAGAAGAAAGCTCTCGATCAAGATCCAGCAGTTTCCTTTCGTATGCGCCGTCGGTGCCACAGTCTACAAAGTCCAAGGGGAGACTTTGCAAGCGATGGGAGTGGTGGAATGGAAGATGCCAGGACGTGTTGCTGCGAACAAACCACAGCAAGCGTACCTCATGGTCTCTCGAGTTACCAAGCGAGAAGGACTCTTCAGTATGAAGCCATTCACTGCCAAGATCGCTGAGTGGGCGAAACCTCCAGCTTCAGCGATGGATGAAGACCGACGTTTATCGCAAGAGTCTGAGCGCACGATTGAAGAATTCAAAGCGCAGACGGCCGTCTAGGAACGAGGTTTAAGCTGTACTTAACACGTCGCTGTGTACATCACATCCAAAAGCCGCTTTTCGATCCCGATAGGAGGTGGGAAATGAATGCATTTGCGTCTTGATCATAAGTGAGTTACCATGAGCAGTGTTGATATGGACAAATGAGGATGGTATGTGCGAGTTTTGTGAAGCTTTGTATTTCCTTTGGTGCAAATTTAGCTGGCAAGGCAGGGGTTGCACGGAAAAGTGCGTTGGCTCATTCGATGGTCACATCAGCCAAACGGCTCACGAACTGGCAGTACCGTTCATCGTATACGAGACGCTTACGCGAGTTGGCGAACCGCACGACATCACCGCTTGACGGAAGGTTGGGTGCCTCCAGAGTCTCCGAAAAGATGGTAGCCGTCAGAAGAATGGCGTCCACATCCTGGCGTCCTTCTTCGCTTCCTTCATACACATGACGGAACTGCACGCCAGTCAGGTTACCTCCAAGAAACGTGCACAAACACGCAGTAACTTACTTCCATCAACTCGCTCAAAGGCTCCTCTGGTTCAGCGTCTGTCAAGTGGAGACGAAGCAAGTTGCGACTTCCGAACGTGTGGGCGGAAATCCATACGAGCTTGCCACGAATGACAACGTTCATGCCGGATGCGAGATGATCTTGCTCGGAGCGCTGAACATACTCACGAAACTCTACGAAGACAAACAACTTGTTATAACATGCGTGCAAATGCACTGGGTGACGCATGTACCCACCGTCCACGGTCGACAGCACGACTTGATCACGCCTCTCCGCATCTCGTAGCTGCATTTTTGCCCGAAGCCGCTTCAAAGGAGAATCCGTCACCCCGGGCGCATCAAGCAACCGCTTCGAGCCCTTGCCTTCTTCCGCCGCCGTAGAACTGCGCTTAGCTGGCCCCATGACCGCTCGCCGTGCCAGCAAAACTCGGAATGCTTGTATTTGAACAAACATGCGACAACCAAAGGTTCCAAGAATCGCATCCTCTCCGCACC
>JAMFLM010000161.1:1618-12828 GCA_027475705.1 Pythium catenulatum
CTCGGATTCTCTTTTGTGTTTTTTAAAACGCAAAGGTTTCCCGCCCTTTTTCAACCCGGATGCCCTCCCCCCTCCAACCCCCCCCCCCCCCCCCCCCCCACGCTGGACCGCATCACTCCACCGTTTCATCCACCATCGACTAAGCCAACGTCCCCTGCTCTCCCTCCTCTCCCTCCGCGATGATGGATCTGCTGGCCAACGACCCGCCTGCCATCAACCTTGCCAACCGCCGCTTCAGGACCCAGCTGCGGCCAAGTGCGCGGCAGGCAGTGTGGGAGACACTCCTAATGCGCAGCACGAACGGCAAGCTGGCGCACGGCGAGCGCGTGAGAGTCGCGAGAGAGTTTCACATCGACCGCAACGCCGTTGATCGAGTGTGGCAGCGCGGCATTGAGACGATGGGTCCGCGGGTGGCCGCCGTCGTGAGCTCGCGAGCTGGAAGCCGTGGACGAAAGCGCAAGGACCGCGTCGAGGTCTGCCGACGCATTCGTGAGATCCCTGCGACCGAGCGGACGAGCCAACTCATGCTCCAGCTCGCGACAGACACGTCGTGCTACATGATCCAGCAGCTGATCAAGGAGGACTTCATGCCCCCCCCCCCCCAGCCAGACTCGGCCGCTTCTGACGCTCCAGCACCAGCTCGATCGGCTCATGTTCTGCGTTCGCCACGTTTGGTGGCTCGCGGATATGAGTTTGGGGTTCGATCCTCTACTCGACGTGGTCCATCTGGACGAAAAGTGGCTCTACCTGAAGGTCGGGGGCAGAGTGTTTACATCACGACGTATCTGGACGGTGATCTCGCGGAAGACTCACCAGTGCAGTTCGTGCAGAGCAAGAAGTACATCCTCGAGGTCATGTTTCTCTGTGCGGTGGCCCGCCCTCGTCCCGGATGGGACGGCAAGATCGGCATCTGGCCCGTCGTGGAGCCGTATATCACGAAGCGTGCCAGCATCAGACGCCCTGCTGGCGTGACCAAGCCCAAGCCCGTGACGGTCGTTCGCGACAAGTCGAGAGAGGTGCTGGTGAACAACGTCATCCCGCGATCAAGGCCAAGTGGCCTCACCACCAGAAGAGCATGGCGATTCGCATTCAGCAAGATAATGCAATGCCCCATGTTCTCGAGGACGATGAAGAAGTTCGGGCGGCGGGTTGCTCCGATGGCTGGACCATCCAAATGGCCGCGAAGGGAAGCTGGCAAGCTCAGACGGCCCAGAGCCCGGATCTGAATGTTCTCGATCTCGGGTCTTTCAACAGTATCCAGTCTTTGCAAAACCAGACTCTCGCTTCCTCGCTACGTTGCAGGAGACGCAGGCGATGACAATATTGCGTCGATATGGCCCTTGTTGTTGTTGATTCGATCTGCGCTGGCGCTCGTCTCATCCAAAGCACATCTGAAGTAAGTGCAGCTGTATCTCTGCTCCTCGAGCAGATCGTTGAGATGAGCTTGAGTCAACTCTTGAACTCTCTGCTCTCAATCCTGTCACTTGAACCCCTCGATCCGTCGTTGAGGGAATGTTTAAGCAGACCCGAAGTGACGTGGGATTGACTCCAGGCTCGCTGTACTATATACATGATCTTCTCAACAAGGCCTGGAGGGGATGTAGCATCCTCGAGCATATCGAGGCCGTACCCTTTAAAATGTTTCTTTGGTGATGTATTGAATGGCCGAAAGGAGCGACGTCACGGTTGTTGTACCGAACTAGAAGGTCTCTGAGCGTCTTCATTTTGTGCTGCCTCCAAATGAACTCGACGCGGGCATAGTCCTCATCGCTAATCTTGGTCTCGCGGAGCTTGCTGCTGGAAGAGGATCTCGGAGGGATATCTTCAACGTCGAGCTTGGAGAAGCCATCAAGGCACTCATATCGGAATAACCGCTTGCTAGAGTCGCAGAGACATTGAATCTTGCTCGGGCATGAGCATTTCGCGATCTCCTTGCTAAGGTGCGTTTGGATGTACGTGTCGAGTGTGATGCCCGGTGGTAGATACGAGCACATGTCGAGCAGTTTGAGATGTTGGGTTGAGATGCAGATGTAACGTGGGTCCTTGATACAGAGAAGGATATTCTCGGTCTGGAGAACGGAAAACAGCTGCTTCTTGATTAGCGGGATGTCATAGCTTGCCGTGTTGTAGTCGATTACGGATACTCGCTCGCACGCTTCATTGATTGAGGTAAAATCCTTTCTGATTGTCTCAGCTCGCTTTTCATCACCACTGAGTCTAGTTGGCTCTGAATCGTTTGGATGAGATTCGCGAATTTGGAGTGGTAGTATGCAGCGATGGTTTCTTGGCTTTCGTAGATCGAATTGAACAGATCAACTAAGAGCTGCTTTGAAGATTCATTGATAGAGCACTCTGACTTTCCGCTCAGCGAGTCCCATACGCTAGAGAGACAGCGATGTGCTCACCCACCATAGTCGAAGAGATGGATGGATCGTTGAAGCAGCCCGCACGCTGCTGTTGGATGGACTCGAAGTCGTGTGTGATGAAATAATCCTTGTAGGGATCGAAACCGCGTAGTCCATACTTCGAGCATTGCTTTGATTGAGTTCACCTTCGGCATGACCGGTCAAGCTTCTCTTTCTGACTTCTCAATCGCCTTGATTTCACAAGAGTTCTTGGAGTGATCGCAAAGCTGTTTCGGATCGGAAAAAAGCATTTCATTCGCATTTTGAACACGGGTGACGCTGGCGAGCTGAATCAAGGTTCGAAATATAGAGGGCATGGCCTTTGTAGCTGAGAAGATTCCTTTCTCCTTCGCGGATGGCCGACGACATACGAAACTCCTCCAGCTGCTGAGAGTCACTGTCAGCAAACTGAAATATGTTGATACGCAAAGAGAAGCACTCTTCAAGCATATCAAACTCAAACAGGTCAGTAGCCTCAGCATCCTTGTAATTCGCTGGAGAGTACTCCTTTCCGATGAAACTGTAGTAGCGCTTAAAGCACTCACGAGCTTCCTTTGCCGCATTATGAATGTTTCTCGGTTCGGATTTGAAGAGAAAGCCGAGACAGTGGAAGACACACTTGTTCGCCGTCGTTGTAGGGCTGAGAAAACACTTCGAGTCCTTCAACCATTTCGGGAGTTGAACTTTGCCGTCTCCCAGGTCGTGCTCCCGAAAGTAGAGCGTCATTTTGAAGCGACCAATACCCACACGTGTCTTCGTATTGACGAATGTGATCGTTTCAATGAGATCCGTGTTGAGCATGTAATCCACTATCTTTGTTTGGATGTCTTTCCTGCTGTTGATCACAATGGCCTGGTCCGTGATGCGAGTGTTTGACTTTTGCGGAGTGATCACGATGATTTTCCCCTCTTCCGTAATCAACCTGAAGCCAATCGAACTCACTACCTTAAGAGCTCTTCGCTGCTCACGAAGCGTCTAACGGTGTTCAATGACCACTTTATCTTTTTTTTACTTCTTTTATATGGAAATTCCAGTTAAGAAACTTCCGTATAAAAGAGCGGCAACGAAAGGGTTAACCAATTCGAGCGCGCTTCATCTGTCGTTACCAGCTCAAACACATGGAGAACGGACTATGACATCGTCCATGGGAATAATCTCGAAGACATTGTCCGGATGATCGCCAATTCCGGTCGCAAATTTTGGATTTTTCACTGTATTTTTGGGTGGATATTGTCAAAATGACCGAATTGTGGTCGTTTTACGTGATTTCCGTTTATACAATTTGATATAAGGTTCTACTGACAATAATAAAAGAAAGGGTGTAGGGCCTCTATTCCTCTAAAACCCCTACTATTCCATTATTATTTATGTTTCACAGTTTTGTATAAGTTTTCGGTAGACTTTTCTTCCCGTTTTGACCCAACTTCAACCAGATGGGGCCTATTATGAAGCGCAAAATAACCATAAAGTGGTTATACGATCAACTCGTCTCTCGATCGATGAGCCCTCCGGGAAAGCCTCTGGACACTCGGCAACAATCTTTCGGAGGGTTGAGTGATTGTTGAGGTTGGTGATATATGTCTTCCTACTAGTCTTCGGTGTGACTCGAACGTGCTGCTCGTCTCCCCAGGGCCTAGTTGGTATCCCGAGGTTTGCGAAACCAGTCAATTTGTTGGACTTCATCGCTATGTACTGATACCTTTCCTTCTCCGTGGATTTGAAGACTTGATAGAGTCGACTTGGATATCCTGGGTTTGCTGATCTCAAGACAGACATGTACTGTACTCGTATCTATTTTCCTTCCTCACACCCGATGGATCGCATGCCGCGAACAAGGAAGAATGTGGTTTCACGACCAGGGTGATGTAAGGCAATTTAGAAGTTGTGTCCCTCCTGGTGGTGAAAAATGGGGGACGAAGTCAGACAAATGGGTGAGCTTGTCTCTTGCAGAGCATATGCTCCTGTTTGACGTCAAGCGGGTTATAAAAAGTGATGTAAAAAAACGGGACGATCATGTGCCACTATTTACTACTTACGCTTCCTATCAATTTTGTGGACGAGCCAGACATAGGTATGTATGTTACAAAAGGGGCATACAGCGTGTGCCGTGTGGGTCGCTTCAGAATGTGCCACTAGCTTTCGGTATCGTGTATCTGGTACGCAAGAAGTCAATAGAATTTTTGTGCTCAGTGCATGGAGCGGCATATCGGTCTCGGCGGCCAGTGTGTTGTGGCGCGCTGTTCGAGCCCGCGATCTGTGGTCCGGGCTGCTTGCGGTGTTTGCGCTTGGCCAGTGCGGCATATCCACGGCTGGCTTCTTCGTGCATCTCGTCATAGAGACGAGACTTTTTGCAAAGTCTCACGTGCGGTCACCACAGCGAATTTCTGTCGGAAATGGGCGATGGAGGCACGGTCAATGTGCTATAAATAGGGAACCGCTCATCCGTCGGCCACGAAACTTGGTGGAGACAATCATCATATACAAAGAGAGACGTCATGCAAATTTGATTGCAATCGGAGAAGGTCCGGTAGTTTTCCTTTCTCCCGGCCCCACACTGCAAGACCTGGTTGCAACAGAGATTGCGTGTTACACTGCTGGACAAAAGTTAAGGAACCGATAAAAAGTTAAACTTCTTCTCGTCTGAGAAGACAACGTCTTCCCAGACGAGGACAAAGTTTTCCTTGGCCCACGCTAGACGCGCGGCCTTGTGCGCCGGTGTTAGATCCAGCGTCCATTCAACCTTCGCGTAAACCAAAAAGTCCACACGAGAGAGCAGACGCTGGATCGTACGCACCGAAGCTTTGGACTGCGTGCGCGCCTTCAGCTGTCGCGCCGTAAACTCGCCTGTAGCAGCAAGGCGAACGAGCAAACGCACCTCACGCTCGCTCATCAGCGGCGGGCGCCCGCGCTCTTCAGGTTGGGCGGCAGAGACGACGCCCAAGGGCGGCGCTCCCGCCGCCACCACACAAGCGACAGTGTCCCTCGTTCGGCCCATCTTGTCGGCGATCTGTCGCATGGAGAGACCGCAGTCCTTGAGGCCGAGTATGCGCCCACCCTCAATGTCGGTGAGCGTAAGGCCTCTCCCCATCGTCGACGTGGTGTTGGCGCGACAACAGAGCTAGGATAATGCCAAACTGAGCGACGTTCCAGAACGTCGTTGTTGTTTGTCCATTGATTTCGTTGGGGACACCTGAAAAACAGGGTGACCATCATTCTTTTAATAAAGAATAAAGTATGTGAGCCCGGCCGATTTTTTGTCGACCCTCCCTTTTTGCTTTGCTGTATGGAAGCCTATCGAATGACGTCGAAATCGAGATCGTTAGCCATAACCCGGTTTTAGATACTCAAAGACACACCACATATCCAAACAGCGTCGCCAAACACCCCGTGGTTGCCGAGAAACAGCCCTATTTAGGGGTGGCCGAATTATTCTGGCGCGGAGTGTAGAAGGAACCGCAGGCTCTACACCACGTCCCAATCAACTGTGGAAGATGAGCAGGCGCGCTCACAGCCTGTCGTTAAGCTGCAATCGTCCTGGAATGTGCGTGCATGAACGGTGCTCACTTTTTGTATCACAAAACTATGGGAACAGATCGATGGGCAGTGTGCACCGTTAACTTTTCCTCAGAGAGCCGTCCTAGCGGCTGCTGTTCATGTGGCAGATAGGTATCACTATTCCAGAGGCAGGGGAAGTGAGTTTGGTCGCACACGCGCAGTTCCCTTCGAGCGCCACCGCCCGATCGGCTTGCATCAACGATTCCATACAATTCATGTCCCCGCAATGTGCCGCCCACACTGACAAACACTCACATTTCCCATACATTTTTCTGCATAAAAGAATGCATGTCCTTGTGTTCCTTCATTTTTGTCCAGGTGCGATTTTTTTCACTTGTATCGGAGAGGTCTGACGCCTTCGAAATCGCGTTCGTTAGCACAAGCACGATGTGGCACGCCATATTCAAACAGCATCGCGAATGATCTACCGACCTCTTTTTGTAACAAAACCAAGCAATCTGCTTGGTTTCGTTAGATTTGGCAACAAAATGTTTAAGTTCGAAACCTTTGACAATGCAAGTGGGAGCCGTTGAAAAGGGCGCCAAACCGCATCCTGTTCAAACCACCACACCGGAGAGATGACTAGCAACGATGGCCCAGGCGCGCAAGCAGTACTCCCCCGAGAAAAAGCGTGAGGCTGTTGAGAAGTTCAATCGCGGCGCGACGACGAAGTCGATTGCGGAAGAGCTTCGGTACGACCCACGTCTCTTTCGTAAATGGATCCTCGCGGCCCGTGATCGCTCCAGCCTCGAGCTGCTCGCCGAGGACGGAACTCTCTCTTACCTCCAGACTCCAAGCAGCACATCTACGAGTGGGTGCTTGCGCGGCAGCGAATGGGCCACCCCGTGGGTCGCGGCGCCATCATCCGCAAGGCTCACCAACGCACCAATCGCACTCGCAGACGAATGGATAACATTATCGAGGACAGACAATATCCAGCCATACCGTAACGACTCCGACAAAACCCTAGTCCTGCCGACATATCCGACAATCTGAGACATAAATTAACCAAAAAATAGTGTGGACCACATGAGACCAAAACCAGGGCTATTGATGGGGATTGGTGACTCGCGCCCGCGCGCTCGCTGGCGCTCGCCTGCGCTAGACGCTTCGTACCGCCACCCTCCGCTTCGCTGCGGGGGCGGTCAAATAGATAGCATGATCTGGTGGTCGGCATGTTCAACCTGCGCAAGTTCCTCTCAGGCAAGGTTTAGTTTCAACTTGGGCATATCCCTTCCCGTCTCTCCGACTGTTTTCGAATATGTGCATCAGACCTCCACTTAGAGCCTGGTCGCTGCCGGATTTTGTTCGGATCGGATATGTAACATTTCTGAGAGGGTACCGGATCGGAGTGAGCAGTGGCCGGTAGTCGATTTGCTGCCCCGATCAAAATCCGATCTGCCTCAAAATGGGCGGCACCCGTGAAGAAGCACTGTCCCCACCGCCACCACCGCGCCATCGCAGGTACTGCAGGTACGATGGGCTTCGGTGGGATACTGCGGCACCTACGAGTTGCGCATTGACGAGATGCACATCCGCTCCAAGAAGTGCAGGCGATTCAGTTGTGCCGATGCCATTGGACGACACAGTCACAACAGTTATGTGCATTTTTGAATCTGACAGGGATCTGATCCGATGCCTATCCGATCGCTCCTGACGGGTCGTTAGGAGCGATCGGAGGTTGATCGGGTTAGATCCAATCGACATTTTTTGTCCACTGAAATGACCGAAAATTCAGATCCGATCCGATGAAAATCCGGTAGCGATCAGACTCTTGCTGGATTATGGTACGATCAGACTAAACTCAGATGTCGGCTAAAGTAGGATGCTCACCCATATGATTTTCTTG
This sequence comes from Pythium catenulatum, assembly GCA_027475705.1. Lineage (NCBI taxonomy): Eukaryota > Oomycota > Peronosporomycetes > Pythiales > Pythiaceae > Pythium > Pythium catenulatum. The sequence continues at coordinate 9,428 of JAMFLM010000161.1, forward strand.
TCGGAGTCGCTCGTACTACCTCTGTTCGGTTTTTAGTGGGTAACTTTAAAAAAATTTTGCGCAGCGCTTCGCCTCGTCGCTTTTTTGGGGTCTAAATAACTGTTGAGGGGTTCTCACAATGTTTGTTTTGTAATGTTTGAGAATACTTTTTCAGAAAAATAGTTTCGACAACAAGAGGCTGACGGGTGTACATGTTCCACCACATCAGATGCCCAGGACATCATTGATATCGGACATGATTGTATCCTCTACTTCTACTTCTACCCTAGGTGTAGATCGCGTGTTGTTCATCAGGAACGTCTGGGCTTGAGTGTACGCCGCTGGATCGCAGAGGAGCGTTCTTGGCAGTCGCCCGATCCGGAGGAGCACGTCCTTCTTGAGGTGGCCGAGCTTGAAGTCGTTCTTGCCATCGTGGAACATGATGTGTTCCATCATGAACTGGAGCGTGATGAACGTCTTGTTCAACGTCACGGGCGACGAGGCCCAATTCGCGCGCTCGACGTCAGCCATGAGTTCTTCCTCGGTCTGGGGCGTGTTGCGATCCTGGAGCGACTGGATGCTGTTGAAGAACCCGAGGTCGAGCACATTCAGATAGGGGCTCTGCACAGGCTGAGACGAGAAGCGCATTCGCCAACCTCCGCTGTTGGCAGCCGTGAGCACCTCGACGTCGTTGGGGAGCACGTGTGGGGAGGCATTTTCTTGCTGGATGAGGATCTCCATGTTCGTTGCCGGCCACTTCTCCTTGATCGCAGGAAAGACCTTGTTGACGAGCAGCTCGCGCGACTTCTCGCGGTTGATCTTGACGGGCTTGAGGATCTCGGTTCCGGCCGCATGCTTCTTGCTGCGTCGTTTCGTCGTGTACGGCTCCACAACAGGCCAAATGCCGATGAGCGCATCAAAGCCGTTGCGCGGGGCGAGCGACGGCACAGAGAAACATCACCTTGATGATGTAGCGCTTGCTCTGGGCGAACTGGACTGGTGGCTCTTCCCGCGGGAGTCCGTCGAGGCCGGTCATGATGTAGAGCTTTTGCCGATCTTCTTCACGTAGAACCATTTCTCGTCGATATGCACGACGTTGTACAGCTCATCAAACGCGAGGATTCCATCCGGACGCGTGACATCGTGCCGGAGGCAGAACTCGAGGCGGTCGATGCGGTGGTCGCTGATGAGGAGGGGACGGGTCTGCTTGAGACAGTGGCGCAGGTAGCCTTCCGAGATCAACTGCTGGACGAGATAACAGCTCACGTTAGCACCGATCTCGTAGACGCGCTGGTTCTTCCGGCTGTCAGCCGGAATCGCACGGGTGCGACGGCACAGCTCCGCGCGATCGTTTTTCTTACGACCTCGTTTATTCGCCCGCGACTTGACAATGGCAGCAACGCGCAATCTCATCGTCTCCATGCCCCGCTCCCAGATGCGCTGAACCACGCGATAATCCACATCAAATAATACGCCGACGCGCGAGTACTCACCGTACTTCAGTTTGCCGTCGTCGCTGCGGAGAAGCAACGTCTCCCAGATTACTTGCCGCTCCGAGTTGCTGACTTGTGTGTACTCCGGTTGACGCTCCGGTCGCTTCCTGAGCAGCTCGATAACTGCACTCGGTGGGAGCATGGTTGTCGTTCGGGGTCGGCGTGTGGGCGCAAGGAGTGGAGAATCCGTGTGAGAGGAATCCAAGCTGTTGGATTTCAGAATCGCGCGCCAATTCTAGGGGTTAAAACTCAAACCGACTGTATAATCAAAAATAGGTTATGCGTTGCTACAGGTATTTGTTTTGGGCGACTTATCCACAAAAAACCGAACAAAGGTTGTAGACCTCGACATTTTGTAACGTCAAAAATCACGCGGCCATCAATTGAGTTAGGATTGTCAGTGAACAGCTTCTGCGCCGAGCTGAAGAGCAGACCCGAGATCGTAAGCATGGCCGTGCCCAAGATGAGGAAGACGTTGCGGCGGCTCCACTTGGACAGCGAGCGGTCCGAGGCCGCGCTCAGATCGGCCCGAGGAAGAGCCCAACGAGCGCCGGCAGAAAGCGCGATACAAACTAGCCCATGCCCATCAAGATCATATAGGACACGCTGATGTCTTCCGTCACGGTGTCTAAAACAACAATGAGGGAGTGATCGAGAGGAAAGAAACATGATCGATCGCTAGTTCACGCACTCAGCACGGAGTAGGCGGCCCAGGGCATCGCAAAGATGAAACCCGTGCGGCGCGGGGCTCGCCCGGGGCAGCTGCCTCCCTCCCCGCCGCTGTCGATAGACCGCGCTTTCGCGTGGCGTGTCATGCTCGTCGAAATGTGCGGCATTGATGTCCACGTCGTGCGGCGTGGCGTGGACGTCGAAATGGATGCGGTGGCAGTGGCTCGGCTATTGCTGCGCCGCAGCGTTCATCGACCTTGAAGTGAGTTTTGAAAATGCCGCCCAACCCTAAAGAAATGACTTAGAACCTATAGAAATGTAGTCACATCGTTCCTGCAGATTCGTCCTATCAATACATTTTCCCTTACGTTATGCTTCCTGTCCTTTTACGCACCAAATTAGTGTGAGATAGCTCACATTATTTTATGGTGGACGCCCGACGTCATGAGAACACGAACTAATGTGTGCTAAACTAAATACCGTGCACGGTGTAGTCGCACTGAGGGTGGTGCTCGGCGCTCACGCGGCTGTGACCGTGTTGCCCGCGGCCGTCTTCGACTGGAGCAGCAGCTCGAGCACGCTCTTGTCATTGCACCCACCGAGCTTGGTCGAGACAAGGTAGACGTTCGCACTAGTGGTGACCGTGGTCAGCGTCGTCGTGGTCGTCATCGTGGTCAACTGCTTCACTGGCGAGGTCGACGATGACAACTGCGGCATGACGGGCGACGCAAGCGCCGTGCCACCACCGGCCTGGCGACGCGCCAGCTGAAGCAAGTTCATCCACATGTCGACCTCGCTGACGCCGGCCTTGGAGCGGAACAGGTAGCTGCGCCCGTCAAAGCACTGCAGGCAAATGGCGCTTTGGTTCATGCGCGTGATGTTGATGACCGACCGCAGGTCCAGGGAGCCACGCTCGCTCTTCCAGTAGCTGCGCTTGTACATGTTGGCGACGCCCTTGTTGATGTCGAGGTACACCCAGCGCTTGTGCCAGCCGCGGAACAAGTGTGGACTACACGATACACAAAAACAAGAGTGAGTATCGACGCGTCGAGGGGACCCAGACCACAGTGAAACATTGGAAGTACATCGTGTCCTTGAGCACGTAGAGGTAGCCCGAGTACGACGGCAGCAGAACGGTGAGCGCGGGCGCCGGCTGCGGAACGATCTCCAGGGCGGCGGCGGGCGCAACGGCCGCCTCGGCGGCCGCCGGGCGGGTCATCTCTTTTTTGCAGGCCTCCGTTAAGGAGCGCTTTGAGGGGG
>JAMFLM010000162.1:0-12796 GCA_027475705.1 Pythium catenulatum
GATGGCGGCGCTGCAGGGAAATGCCGCCCACGACATGTCGACTGGTTCACTGGAGACCACAGCGTAGCGTGGGGTAGCGTGGGATCTGGAGACTAGATCTGACAGAGTGAGGTATATCAGCCACACCCTGCCCTAGCGGTGGTGGCACCATCAGCAACCCGAAAGACGAATTCGTTTGAAGTCTTGACTTGATCTTGCCACGAACCGACCTCCCTCTTGCCCACACGAAAGATAACAGACTTCACAGAAAGACTGTAAATCATCGTTGCTTGGCGGCCTCGTCCAGCAGCATTCGCCCCGTGAAGTCGTAGAGGCCCTGCTGGGTGTCGTGGTAGCAGTCCAGGAACACGTCCGTTAGCAGCCCGACGAGCTCGTCGAGCTTGGTGCCGGCGCGCACGACCATGCGAGGGCGAAGCCGCCCGCACGCCTGCGTCAGCGTGAGCGGCGTCGGCGACGGCATCGCGTCCATCGCGGCCTCCGTCTCCGCCTCCGCGGTGGACACGGCCAACGGCGAGATCGCACTCCAGCCGTGCTCGAGCATCTCGACGCGGTGGGTCTTCAGAATGCCGCCCCGGAGCGTCGACGCCAACGCCCACACGACCACGACGCGCGCCGGCTCCACGAAGCGGCGCGCGACGAACCGCGCTCGCGAGACGACGTCGGACCCGCGCAGCTTTGTGTGGATGGTGAACCGCGCCTTGACCACGTTCTCGTCGGTGGCCGCGTCCACGGCCTCGTAGACGCCGTTCGCAAGTGGAATCGTCGGCGACCGCAGCGCGCGCCAGGCGACGTCGCTCGTCAGCGCATAGTCGAACGGCACGACGTGCGAGGTCACAAACTCGACGCAGGACGACGACGCCGAACTGGCCGCCGACGACGCGTAGGCCGACGCCGACGGAGCAGCCTCGCCTTCGCCCTCGCCGGTCGCGAACCGCACGTGCGCGTCCTGGAAAGTCTCCCTGCGTTGTGCGAGTCCGCTCTCGTGCAGCACGGCGTCCGTCTGCGGATATCGCGCCAGCACATTTTCCAGCAGCGAGCTCACTCTCGTCGTCGTCATGGTCGTCGTCGTTTCCGCCGCGTAGACGCTTGAACGACCGATCATGGAGAGCCGTCGTGGCCGTCGTTGCCGTCGACGTGGCGGTCGCCTCGTCGTCGTCGTGGTGCGGCCGTTTCTTGAGCAGCTTCTCGAGGCTGCGCGCGACGCGCAGCTGCGCCTCGAGCTGCTCGCGCAGCTTGAGGTTCTCGACGACCGCGCGGTGCCGCGCCTCGCGTTCCGTGTGCGCGAGCCGTTGCCAGAACTGGTCCACGGCCGTGGCGACGCTTGGCGGGTCACTCTCGCCATCACGGGGACGAGGCGCGCGGTCGTGGGGCGACGACGCGGGCGTGGCCGCCTTTGCTGCGTGGCGCGCGGCCGCCAGCTGCGCCTCGAGCGCGTCCACGCGCGCGCGCAAGTGCGCCAGCTCGCGCTTGGCGCGCTGCCGGCTCGCGACGACGCGCGTGTAGCGCGCGGACCGTTCGTTTTGATGATCAGGCGCTCGCGCAGAAGCGGTCGCCTGGGGTACCACGGGAGGCGGCGGCGCGTCTCGTTCGGCGTGGGCTTCGCCTTCATCCTGTTCCATCCACCACACGGTGCCGCCGTCGTCGTCGTGCAGCAGCCTCAGCGCGCTGGTGTCGTCCACGGCCGCGAGTGCGTCCGGTGAGACGGGGATGTCGCACAGTGCGTCCCCGGACGCGTCCACGGAGGCCAGCAGCGCCGCGAGCTCGGCGTCCTCGGCGTCGTCCATCATCCCGGGTTTTCGTGATGTTAACGGGGTTCCTCCCAGGCCCGACGAAGCAGTGCTAAATAGTCCCTCCTGGGATACTGTACTAATTGAAGGACAACATAGCGACTCCGTAGTCTGGTCTAGTTTTTCCTCGCCGTCGTGCGCGTGCTCGCATTGCTGGCGCTGCGCTTTGCTCGCCGCGAGACGCGCTAGTCCTTAGGGGAGACATTTGCCTACTTTGCGTGTTGGAGACCGACATGATTCGCGTCTATTGGTGATGTGAGGGCGAAGAAAAAGGAGCCCACCTCGCCCCGCCAAATACATACATAGCTTCATTTTGCTTCTTGAGCACCTCATGGTGTGGCATGCTTGAAGAACGTGGAAATCCGTCCGTCGTGCGTCGAGAAAATTCCAGTCCGGGCTCCGGAAGGTTCCGCCAGCATCGTCGCTGAACCGTCCACTCGACGTGTGGTGGCGAGTGATTCGCGATGTGAGGAGTGCCCGGATCCGCCGAGTAATCGGTACTGACCACAGCAAACAGCGAGCCCACGCCGGACGTCGGTGACCAGCAGCAAGCGAATCAACGCGTCGACTTCGTCGAGGGGTCCGCGAGACCCGTCGGTTTCTCGCTGTACCCATGACTTCCCCATTTCGACGGTATCCTCCAAGAAGAACCAGCAAGCGAAACGCCCGCACGACACACTGCAGTATGATCGCTGACCAGCGACCACAGGAAACCACCGCGACTGACGTGGTCCACCGCCGCCGTCGGCATCTCCAGCGCCTGCGGCTCGACCGGCCGGCGCAAGACCCCGCGCGCGACAGGATCGCCCTGAGCCAGTTTTACAAGAGCGAGCCCGGCCCGAGTACACGCAGTCAACCACTTGACGCAGCCGCCGCAGCTCGCCGCAAGCAGTATGCCATGCACATGTCGCTTCGTGCTATGGCCCACGTCCGCTAGCCCCACCACACTCCATCCGGTCCAATCACCCGGCTCTGTAATAACGTGCTTGCCAGAGAGCTCCAAATCTGCAAAGCCCGAGCCTTCTGTCCGCATTCTCGTCGCTCGACGGGGACTGTTTTCTTTTGTTGTTGCAAACATCCAGCCAACATTCACGGAAACGACTCAGCCCCGAGTGCCAACCAAAAAGACGACTCGAAATCACCAACAACGAGCGTGTTCCAAGGCAGGGCATCTGCTGCGCAAGCAAGTCATTCTTCGTCGGAGCCGCCGCCGCCGCCGCCTTCAAAGTCGCTCTGGCCGACGAGCCCGAACCAGCGCTGCGATCTCCCGCTCTTGCCGATATAAAACTCGGGGCTCGGGAACTCGCCCACGTTGACGTGCACGCGCCGCCAGTCCGTGCAGCGGTCGTACACGAACTGTTGCAGCACCACGCGACTGTGCAGCGAGGCACTGATCGGGAGCGTGCTAGTGTCGACGAGTGCGTCACTATCATTGTCCCACGTGTCTTCGTCCAGGTCCTCAAGGCACGGGCGCTCGCCGGCGAAGCCCGTCCACGGCGCCGACACGGGCGGGTTGCCGTGCCAAAAGTGCGGACAGAAATCACAAAAGTCGAGAAACTCGTACGCGGCGCGCGTGATCTCGCCGTCGAAGTGGCCCAACAGGCACGGGTAGAGCTCGCTGACTCCGTGCGAGAAGGTCGTGTAGTGGTGGGTCTGCGTCTTCACGTCGTACGCCATCCGCGCGAGTTCCTGCAGCGCCGTGAGGTCGCAGAACAGCGTAAACGCGTCCTCGTCGTCGGGCCAGCGCGTGCTGATCAACGCGCGATCTCGCTGGCACTCCGCGAGGAAGCCGAACTCGGCTGGACGGAAGTACGCGCCGAGCTGCGACCAGAAGGCGAGGTCGCGGCGCAAGTACTTGTCTAGGTTGCCGCGGCCCGGATGCGCGGCCTTCCAGGCGTCGACGAACGGCTTGACGGGATGCACGTCCCAACCGTCTGCGCCGGCGTCGGCGTCATCAACGACGAGATCACGGACTTGGTCGTTCATGGCCTCGCGGCAATCGACCAGGTAATCGTCGTCGTCGTCGACGTTGAACGTGTCGCTCGGGTCGACCGTGAAGTCGAACTGGTCCACGACCAGCGCGCGCCACCAGGCCGTGTTGGATGGACCCACGAGTTTTCTCAGCGTCGGTACGCTCCGACAGAGTACCGCGAGTTTGCGGAGCACCTTGGCCGCCGCGCTCTGTGGGACACCCGTCGAGGACACGACGCCGTCGACCGGTACAAAGCCCAGGATCGCGCGGTGGAGCGCCAGTTCGCCTGATAACAGCACGCGCACCGCAGCCACGGGCCCAAGGACCGATGCGCGCCTCATGTTGGAAGAGTCTTCAGAGGTCTTGGAGCGAGGCGACGTCATCGCTATTGTGTCCCGAGTAAGCCGGTGAAGGTTACCGACCAGTCGCGATGTAGTCTAATCTTGGCAATTCTACTGGTATCATTGGGTGTGAGGGTGTGAGAGTGTGTGGGTGTGTGGTTGTCCGTGTCGCCGTGACCCACCAGCGCTCGACTGGTGGTCTCGTTTATGGTCTTCATCACGACCGCGTCCGTGAGGTGGTGGTGTGCGACCTCTTCCTCTTCCTCACTTGGCATCGCCGGTAAGGCGCCGCCGCAAGCACGCACGCGCAAAACGCGAGCCTCTCTTTCACGGCCATCGTCGCGTACTGGACATCGCGCGGCGGCACGTATTAGCTGACCAACCAACTGCGGCAGCAAATTACACGCGAGCAGCTCCTCGCGAGCGACGCCGTTGTCTGTCACGCGGCCGTCGACGTGGACGTTCTTAGTCCCACGCAACCGTCCGCTGAGAAACTGCAGCAGCGCCGACATGCCCGGGCCCGAGCGTCATCGTGCCCGAGAGCAGTTGTTGTGGCACGGCGTGGAGGTCGAGAGCAAGACGCAAACTGCATCGCCGATCACAAGCACCAAGCCGAGCCCCTGCGCGACGTATCCCCATCGGTGTTGCAGAATGAGATCTTCCTCCGGTCGCGCCAAAGCAAGAACGCCTTGTCGAAAATCTCAATCCGTCATGCGCCAGCGAGAGACCTTCACCGTGCGTGCTCAACACGAAAACGTCGCACGCACGACGAGATACAACGCCGGGAGACCTGGTCGTTTCATAGGCGACGGCTTCGTCGTCGTCGTCGTCGTCGTCGTCGTACGAGGCGAGCTGGTCCTCTTGTGGTCGACGGTGGTGCGTTGTGGACCGCGCCAACACGGCGGTCTGAATACGGATCGCGTGGGTTCGCGTGGGTTCGCTAAGCAGGATGAGACGCGTAAAACACTGTGCTGCCGACGTCGTAATAGCAAGAGGTTAATAAGCCCGCGATGAGCCGAGCGTGGTCGAAGGGGACATTTCCGGCGCAGGCGGCTTCCCACTCCTGTCGCCGTCCGGCGAACGGCGGTCACGTGTCTGCCTTCCGCACGTCTATGCTTCCCCTTGGCGAGGAGCAAATGATTGTGTCGCTCGAATGTACGCAAAATAATGTCGCTTGAATGTGACCGCTCTTTGCGTGTCGCGTGAATGTGGCGGGCTGTAGAGTACCAGCCGTCTGTCCTTCTTCCTTTCTCTCTCTCTCTCTCGCCTGGAGTTGGTGTGAAACTTCCAGTGGAAGGGAGGGGATTGCACATCAAGAGACCCATGATGAGTTCTGGGGAGGCATTCTCTCACCGAGTTTTTTTTTCAGAGAGGAGCAAGAGCCTTTTGGTCGTTGAAGGATTCCTTCCGTGTAATCAGAACCAGCGATGCGGGGCGAAGCGGAGGTCACCGTCGTTCTCGTGTGTGTTCTCAGATCGCGCTGCAGCTGGCGGCTCGCAGCTGGCGTCGACTAATTTTTAATCTCGTCGCCGAGGCGGTATAATAGTCGGTGACGCCGACTACTGTACCGTAACGCTCACGCGCGGTGTATATATACAGTACATATATGTACTGGCTGGTCACCGGGATCGCACGCGCTTTACTCTCCGAGTCAGTCCTCGCTGTGCCCGCGAGTGCGATCCACAGGATCCCCCCCCCCCCCCCTCCACGCGAGCCTCATGAAACTAATTAGTCGAAAGGAACGTTGCACGTGGTGCCGACCTCCACACCGAGACCGTGGCTCGCACCACGGTAAAAAAAAGTCGCTCAGTTTTGGATCAATACAGTGTGCGATTGACTTGCCTCAGCAAATCCAGGCCCTTTCCGAGTCAAAAAGACGTGGATATTCACGGTGATATCAAATACTTCGAAGTTGTTCTTGCGCAAGCAGACGCGGTTGACGCGATCATGTGGCAGGGGTCAACAAGTTGTTGACAACGTCGAGGTTTGGCGCCGGCGCTCAAGTACAGTATTGTGTATATAGTATGGAACGCAATGGGCACGAACGATGGACAGCCGCGCCAAGCATTGCGTCCTGCACAGTCCTGGACTATCCAGTCTCGTGCCGCGCGATGGACGTCTTTTGCGTACAGTATCTTTCGAGTGGCGCCAGCGTATCTAATCAGAGAACATCGACGGCAGAAAGGGGCGTGGGCAGCGCCAAACGGCTCGCGCAAAGGCTTCGATGTAGTGAGACCCTTCAACGAAAGCAACATCTGGGGGCCAGACGTTCGCGATCTCCAGCCCGCGGGATCAGATGAGAGCTTGGCAATCTGAAGCTTTCTGAACGTGTGATGAGCTCCCGGATGTGTACTAATACAGCAGGTTAATCGATCCGACTGGGACGTTGAAGTCGTTGAGCATAGAGCGGGCGCAAACGCTTCGAATGGCATGGTCTGGATGCTTCAGCTCGCCTCGGGACCCCCCTGCGCTGCAGGGACCCCCGGGGCTGCAGCGAGTCATGATCGCCATGGGGCGTCCAGCGCATCGAGAGCTCTCCAGGAGGCAGCCCTGGCCGATTCCGCCACCCTCCAATGATCTCATTGTGCAATTTGCCTCCCGCATCACAAGCAGCTCTTCCTCCCCTACCAACGCCAGCCATGAAGTTCGCCTCGATCCTCGCGGTCGCCGCCCTCGCCGTCTCCTGCGTCGCCGGCGCCGAGACCCCGCGCATCCACCCGTCCGTGCACCGCACGCTCCGCAGCCAGGGCACGGTCAACATCTTCGTGACGCTCCGCGCGGGCACGGACAAGGTCGTGAACGCCGTGCAGGAGGCCGGCATCGCGGACCGCGGCCAGAAGATCACGACGCTCGTCTCGTCGCTCGAGAACAACGCCGCTGCGACCCAGAAGGACGTCGCCGCCGTGCTCGCGCAGGAGTCGAGTGGCTCGCTCTTCAAGAGCACGCAGAGCTTCTGGCTCACGAACCAGATCTACATCGAAGGCGCGACGATCGAGCTCATCGAGAAGCTCGCCGGTCTGCCCTCGATCTCGGAGATCACCGAGGAGGAGGTCATCCAGCTCGAGCCGATCACGGCCACGGCCGCCAACACGACCGCGGACGCGAGCATTCTCGCCAACGAGTACGGCGTGACCAAGATCCGCGCGCCCGAGGTCTGGGCCCGGGGCTACACGGGCCAGGGCGTCGTCGTCGGCCACATCGACTCGGGTGCGCTCGCGACCCACACCGCGCTCAGCGGCAACTTCCGCAGCTCGTTCGGTTGGTACGACCCTGAGGCCCGTCGCGCGACGCCGTACGACAACAACGGCCACGGCACGCACACGATCGGCACCATTGCTGGCGCCGGTGGCGTTGGCGTCGCCCCTGGCGCCCGGTGGATTTCGTGCAAGGGCTGCCGTAGCGCGAGCTGCCCTCAGGCGGACCTGCTCGCGTGCTTCCAGTTCATGACGTGCCCGACCAACCCGGCCGGCACGGTCCGGGACTGCACGCAGGCGCCGCGCCTCGTCAGCAACTCGTGGGGCGGTGGCCAGGGCAGCACGGTCTACAACAGCGCCATCAACGCGTGGCGCACGGCCGGCATCATCCCGATCTTCGCCAACGGCAACTCGGGCCCGGCGTGCCGCACGGCCAACTCGCCCGCGGACAACGCCAACGTCATCGCGGTCGGCGCCACCGATAGCGCGGACCGGCTCGCGTCGTTCAGCAGCAAGGGTCCGTCGGTGGGCGGTCTCGTGAAGCCGGAGGTGTCGGCGCCTGGCGTGTCGGTGCGCTCGACCTGGAACACGGGCACGTCGGCGTACAACACGATCTCGGGTACGTCGATGGCGACGCCGCACGTCGCGGGTGCCGTGGCGCTGCTGTTGAGCTACCGGCCGAACCTGACGTACGCGCAGATCCGCTCGGCGCTCACGACGACGGCGACGCGCAGCCTGCCGGCGAGCGGCTACACGTGCGGCAGCACGGCGGACAGCGTGTCGCCCAACAACCAGTACGGCTTCGGCCGCATCGACGTGCTCGCGGCCCTTAACAGCTTGTAAGCGCTGTGGTGGCTCGGTCCGGACGTGTCCGAAAGGCTTCTCCATCTCTTTTTTTTTGCAGAGCCTCCTAGAGGCTCTCGTGTCGTTTGCAACTGTGACCGCCATCGCAGGACTCCGTCGACGTGTGAGTGATGGCATCATAATGGATGTGGTTTATTCCCCTTAAAAGTGTGAGCTTCAAGGATCCGTTTGTCTTCGTGGTTGTGAACATTATCCGCAAGCGCAAGGACCTCACCATGGACGATGACCGTCTCACTTGTATCACCTACATATCGCCAGATCGACACACCGTTTCGTAGTAGTACTACGTACTACGTAGTTGTAGCTTGCCGAAGCGTAAACGTTACGACGCCCACTTGCTTCTCCACTCGCACGCGGTCTCGCTACGGACGTCGTGCGATACGACTCGTGGCGCTTGCTCCCCACTACTGTAGTAGTCGCGTCATCGCGTCGCAAGGGACTCATGACAAGCAACAGCACCATCCGCTGTGGCCCAAAACGGTGGGCTATCGCTGTAGAAGACCGCGTACGCACCACCATCGTTCCGAGATTTGTCTAGCACATAGCTCAAACCACAGACGCCGCCTCCGCGGACCTCGTCTGCCCGCATCCGCTTGCCGCGCGGCCCGCAGAAGCGCCGCCCTCCACAACGCCCTCCAGTCGTGTGCCGCCGCGTCCCAGCAAGTTGACACCGGAGCGGACCCGTTCCACCGGCCGAAAGGCGTCCTTCGGCGCATGGTCTTCCACTCTTGTCTGGCGCAAACCAAAATTGCCCCCAGAACTCAGTGTTCCGAACAGCATCAGGACTCCCCTAATGCAGTACACAGGACGATCAGCCCAGCCGGGTACTGTATCACTCAACTTCAACAAATCAGAAGACCATCATTCCGGTTTCGCGGTTGGTATCAGTATCTGAATTAAGTACATTTTCGGGAATGAGGAGGGCTCGGTGTTGCTAATATAGTACACACTGCTTGTACTTAGCACTGCATATGAGCGGAAAGCACCGCTGCTCATGCTGCACTTAATCCATCGCGCCTTGACTGCTGGAGCTTGTTCGACCGACACGCGCCAACGAGTCCATCAGTTGATGTACAGCACGCGGGCGCGCGTGGACGCGGAACGAAAGACGAGGCAAAAACTCTGCAACAAGGCTCGTCCATAATACTGTAGTGAACGAGCCTCGGATGTACAGTAGGTTCGGCCTCGTCTTTCCGTACAGTACTCGTTTCTTTCGCATGCTTGCATCTACACAGAATGTACGTACTGCAAGTGAGTGGAGTGTTGCTGTCTTGGGAGACGGAACACACCTCGCAGGAGTGTACCAAGGCACGACGCGAGGCAGTTGTCGACTAAAATTCGCGCGCAACCAGTGTCCCTACACAGAACAGCATCGCCTCCCTCCGTCCTGCACAGTATTCACAGTGCAGTAGCTCTTCCCGTCGTCGCCTCCTCCCCACGGCGGGGCATCCTCTACGGCGGGGACCCCGCCGTAGAGGTACACGTACCCCGGGTCGTGAGCCTCACCTCCTCACGGTGAGGAGGTTCCAGCGTGTTTGCCCGTGACGGCGTTATCAGATCCACCCGACGCGAGTGGTTTTGTTTTGTGTGCGTGTGCTCGCTCAGCCCCTCCCTTCTCCCCACGCGATGCGCCGTTCTCCTGGCGTCGACCTTTATTGATAGGTATCTTTTCGACGACAAGACTCAGTACTGTTGAGGGCATCCCACACCGTCTCATTTGGTGTGCAGAGAAAACCTACATAACCAAACGATTCACATTAGCGCTGGATGCTTGTGCACACACTCGCTGCCTGTTCCTACAATCTTGACGGGACGGCGATGGTCGACTGTGTTAGGTTGCCGAGGAAAGAGACGCCAGCACAGCGTCCGTAAGGCTTCGCTTTCATCATAACTTGGGATCCTGTCGCAATGTAAACAGGCCAATATGTATCCGAGAGTCGGTTCCCGCGGCCGTTCCCGCACCGCTTCCCGCGTATCTTTCGAACCAAGCGGGCGTATCTTCTCAGAGAACGTCTTCGTTGTGGATGCAGATTACGGTCCAATAAACGGAATGGCCGACCGAGTCGAGCCTCGATCGCCGGCCAAATGGTGCTTTTGTTTCCACGCGTTGACAAGCCTCCTAATGCCCTACCTGGAAGCTTGAAGCTGCAGCAGCATCTTCAACGTTGCTCCGAGTTTCCAGAACTGCATTCTGTCGTCGCTAGCTCCGTTGCGTGGTACACGCTTGTCGACATAATCAATCGTTTCCTTCTCTGAGGCATTCCTTGCTCGTCCTCACATGCCCAGGCATGCGCTGTGCTTTGCCCTGAGCCAGCTCCATCGGTGGGCGTGGTCCTTCTCATTGTGCAATTTGCCTCCCGCATCACAAGCAGCTCGTCCTTCCCACCAAGCAAGCCATGAAGTTCGCCTCGATCCTCGCGGTCGCCGCCCTCGCCGTCTCCTGCGTCGCCGGCGCCGAGACCCCGCGCATCCACCCGTCGGTGCACCGCACGCTCCGCAGCCAGGGCACGGTCAACATCTTCGTGACGCTCCGCGCGGGCACGGACAAGGTCGTGAACGCCGTGCAGGAGGCCGGCATCGCGGACCGCGGCCAGAAGATCACGACGCTCGTCTCGTCGCTGGAGGACAATGCCGCGAACACGCAGCGTGAGGTCGCGGCCCTGCTGGTGCAGGAGGCCACCGGCTCGCTGTTCACCAAGGTGCAGAGCTTCTGGCTCACGAACCAGATCTACATCGAAGGCGCGACGATCGAGCTCATCGAGAAGCTCGCCGGTCTGCCCTCGATCTCGGAGATCACCGAGGAGGAGGTCATCCAGCTCGAGCCGATCACGGCCACGGCCGCCAATACGACTGCGGATGTTGGTATCCTTGCCAACGAATACGGCGTGACCAAGATCCGCGCGCCCGAGGTCTGGGCCAAGGGTTACACGGGCCAGGGCATCGTCGTTGGCCACATCGACTCGGGCGTGCTCTCGACGCACACGGCGCTCAGCGGCAACTTCCGCAGCTCGTTCGGTTGGTACGACCCCGAGGCCAAGCGCGCGGCGCCGTACGACAACAACGGCCACGGCACCCACACTATGGGTACGATCGCCGGCGCTGGCGGTATCGGTGTGGCGCCCGGCGCCAAGTGGATCTCGTGCAAGGGCTGCCGCAGCTCCAGCTGTCCGCAGGCGGACCTGCTCGCGTGCTTCCAGTTCATGACGTGCCCGACCAACCCGGCCGGCACGGTCAAGGACTGCACGCAGGCGCCGCGCCTCGTCAGCAACTCGTGGGGCGGCGGCCAGGGCAGCACCGTCTACAACAGCGCCATCAACGCGTGGCGCACGGCCGGCATTATCCCGATCTTCGCCAACGGTAACTCGGGCCCGGCGTGCCGCACGGCCAACTCGCCCGCGGACAATGCTAACGTCATCGCGGTCGGCGCCACGGACAGCACGGACAAGCTCGCGTCGTTCAGCAGCAAGGGTCCGTCGGTGGGCGGTCTCGTGAAGCCGGAGGTGTCGGCGCCTGGCGTGTCGGTGCGCTCGACCTGGAACACGGGCACGTCGGCGTACAACACGATCTCGGGCACGTCGATGGCGACGCCGCACGTCGCGGGTGCCGTGGCGCTGCTGCTGAGCTACAAGCCGAACCTGACGTACGCGCAGATCCGCTCGGCGCTCACGACGACGGCGACGCGCAGCCTGCCGGCGAGCGGCTACACATGCGGCAGCACGGCGGACAGCGTGTCGCCCAACAACCAGTACGGCTTCGGCCGCATCGACGTGCTCGCCGCCTTCAACAGCGTCTAAACGGTGCCTCATCTCTTTCCCCCAGGACGCGCTAGGCCGTGCTTCCATTTACTCAACGGAGCAGGTGAGCGGTGGCGGCGCGCGTGGGTGCTTTCGTAGCGTACAAGGTCACAACAACATGGATGTTTTTTGCTTTCACTATTGTTCATCTTCCATTTTGGAACTTCAACTGGATGCAGCGAAAGTTGGCCTTTGACAGTACAGTGCGCAGCATCACTCTTGGTACCAGCCACAACACCCTCCATGCACAGCCCCGTAGGGATCTCACGAAGTCCAGGACCAACTCGGTGCAGGCGACAGACGTTTTTTCTCGGGAACTGTCCTCTTGCTCTTGTACGATGGGTAGATGTGTATAGCCAGGCCTGAGGGTTACGAATGAATGTGAAAAGGTCCAAAGCACAGTGTACCTGAACCGGACCTGACGGTCGGCGGCCAGCCACGAATCTCTCTCTCTCTCGTCGCTTTCCCTCACGAGTAGTACCCGGGCAGGAACTTGGCCGAGCCGAGCTTCATGTCCTTGAGCTCGAGGAACGCGACGTCGCGGACCACGCGGTCCTCTTTGGCCTTGATCACTAGCGTGACGCCGACCGCGTGGCTTAGCGCGCGCGCAAAGATGGGCGGCAGCAAGCGGTAGAGGATCACGTACTTGACGATGCACGAGCGCACGAGCACGGTGCTGGACACTCGCACGAGGTTCTTGTTGAGCAGGATGCCCGAGTCCACGAGCATCATGCCGTCCGGGCCAGGCACGACGCAGCCGCCGGCGCCGCTCGTCGCGAGGCACCGCACGGTCGAGGCGCGGAAGAGCTTGAGCACGCTGTTCGTCGCCGGCAGCTCGCGCTTC
>JAMFLM010000163.1:0-12763 GCA_027475705.1 Pythium catenulatum
GGCGTATTTATATATTTATTCGGGGTTATAAACGTAAATCGGGCGCTAAATCTGGCAGATTTGCTATTCATTATGACAAATAAGTCAAATGCTGCAATATATGCTTCTTTTATTTGACGTTTTGGTTCAGAGGAAATGTCATTATATCTAGTTACTTAATACTCTAAAATCAAATATCCTGACTGAAAGGCAGGTCACCTAAAACGCCCAATCGACAAGAAATCAGCAGTGCCGATGGGTGCGGAACATCAGCCGGGTCGTCTCGCCTCGCGAACGGCGACCCCACCAGCACTCGAACGGGTCGAGTGCTTGGTATGGCGCCGTCTGTATGTGTGCCATGGCACAGGCTGCTGGTTCATTCGCGGCATTCTCATGGTTTCGAATGGATGGCGTCCTCACGCGAGCTGGGAGAGACAGCAGAGGCACGATCGCTCGGCCGGCTCAAGCACCTGGGGCCGTTTGCCCCAGCGGAGAAGCGCCCACACGGCAGCGATAACGGCTACAGCGATATACACGTATAGCTGGACACGCCCGTCTTCTTGCGACTGGCGCTCGACGTGTGGCGTGGACGCTGGCGTCGTTGGCGTCGTCGGAGGAGGAGCACTCGGGGACGGCGTCGCAGGCTGAGCCTGCTGCGTTGCGACGGTTTCACATTTCGCGACGAGTCGCTGG
Source organism: Pythium catenulatum (assembly GCA_027475705.1). NCBI lineage: Eukaryota > Oomycota > Peronosporomycetes > Pythiales > Pythiaceae > Pythium > Pythium catenulatum. The sequence goes on from JAMFLM010000163.1 coordinate 673, forward strand.
AGCTGGCCATTATCGACGACGGCGACGTCACCTTGTGTGCCAACGACCGAGCAGTTCGTGGTTGGCGTTGCGTCCGTTGCTGTGAGCGCGACGAAGTCCCGCACCGCGTCGGTGCAGTTTCGTGTGTAGCAGACGAGGTCGGCGTACTGCGGCGTACTTGCGGGCAGCACACGCCCGCAAGGGTATCTCCTAGTTGTTGTTGGTGGTGGTGTTGTTGCGCAGAGGAACCGCGCAGCGGCGGCCGAGAGGACTTGTTCTCGAGGGGGGGAATCCCGAAGTGTTCATTGTGTGGTGGCCCCCTCTGGGGCCTTATACTATTCTGTCTGCTGTTGTACATCCCTCTTCTGCACCGTAAAACCTCTGTTAGAGGAAACCGGTTGTGTAGCCAAGTGGTAAACCTGCTAGTGCAGGGAAACCCACTTGGGCGTGAGACTTGTGTCCGAAGAGGCGATTCCACTCCATTCACAAGTGCCTCACTAGTGGAGAACCTCCACCGGACACAGAGACTTGCGTGACGTCCTCTTGACGTAACAGTCCTGGTCCTGGCTAGGACAAAACTCCACGGTCAGGCGAGCTATTCTCGTCGACTCACTCTCTCTTGTTGCGTCCTGTCTTGAGCCATTCGTCCTTCGTTGTGAGGCCCAATAGGTCACACAGGACTCCGAATTTCTGTGGGCCGATCGCCTTCGTGAGAGCGTCGGCTGCCATCTTGTCGGTTGGGCAGTACTCCAATTGAATATACCCTCCCTCGTTCCGCTCTTGGACGAAGAAGAATCTTATATCAATGTGTTTGCACCGTCCGTGGTGCTCTGGATTTCTCGCGACCTTGATGGTTGACTGGTTGTCCTCGTAGATTAGCGTTCCCTTCTTGGGCTTGTAGCCGAGCTCCATCAATAGAGACCGTAGGTAGAGAACTTCCTGCACCGTACTGGCAAGTGCCACGTATTCCGACTCTGTTGTCGAGAGCGTGACGAGCTTCTGAAGGGAGCTCCGCCAAGAGATGGGTGACGATCCGAAGAGAAACGTCACAAACCCCGAAACCGATCGTTTCGTGTCGTGACAGTTTCCGTAGTCGGCATCGCTATATGCCGATAGCATGTCGCTCATCGACCGACTGTCGAGCTTGTGTGAGCCCAGTACGATCCCATACTGCCTTGTTCCGTTGAGATACTTCATACCTCTTTGGACGGCTCGCCAGTGGGCCATCCCCGGGTTCTTCAGGTATCGGCTCACTTGACGCACGAGCCCTGCCAAGTCGGGGCGAGTACCCATCATTAGGTACATGAAGCTCCCGACCGCCTCTCGGTACGGAATGCTCTCCATCTCCTTGATGTCCTCTGGCTCCTTGGGCATCTGGCGCTCTGAGAGTTGTTGGCCAGGCTCTTGTGGCGATCCCACGGGTCGGCTGTTTTGCATGTTGAAGCGGTTCAGCACCTTGAGACAGTACTGCTCTTGGTGGAGGAAGACGGTCCGCCGATTGCGGTCTCTTTCGATGTGCCATCCAAGTAGGTACCTGACTGGACCCATGTCCGTCATCGAAAAGCGCTCGTTCACCTTGTTCTTGAAGCCCTGCACCAATCGCAGGGAGCTTCCCATGACCAACAGGTCATCTACGTAGACGCTGACGATGCACACGCCCTCTGTAGTGGTCCGGATGAAGACGCAGTGATCTTTGACTAGGTGCTTGAAGCCAAGCGAGGTCATGAACGCGCGGAACGTGTGGTACCACACACGCGGAGCTTGTTTGAGCCCGTAGAGACTCTTCACGAGTCGACACACGAGATGTTCTTTCCCTTTCTGGACGTAGCCCTCTGGCTGCTCCATGTAGATTTCCTCACTTAGGGAACCATTGAGGAACGCCGTCTTGACGTCCATCTGTTCAATCTCCCAGTCTAATGCTGCTCCAATCGCAAGCAGAAGACGGAGTACCTCCATGCGCACGACTGGTGAGAAGATCTCATCGTAGTCGAGTCCATGACGTTGAAGAAAGCCCTTGATGACGAGCCGGGCTTTGAATCTATCAATGGATCCATCGCTCGCTCGCTTGATGACGTAGACCCACCGACACTTGAGTGCCTTCCGCCCAATAGGTAGAGGCATCAAGATCCACGTTCCGTTTTTCTGTAGGGAGCCGTACTCACTGTCCATTGCTCCACTCCATTGCTGGGCGTAATCGGAACTCATGGCTTGTCTGTAGTTGCGTGGCTCTTCCACGTACTTGATGGCCATCAATGCGTGCACGAACTTCTCGTACTCGGGGTCCTGCTTTTCTTCCACTGGTGACTTCTCTGCCGTGCCGGTGTCGATGCCGGTACGCAGGGGGTACTGTAGGATGTCCTCAAGCTCTTCGTCCAGTAGACGTGAGTTGTAGGCGGCTGCCCGTTCGGCGTCCGTCATCCTTCCGTCGGTCTTATGAGGTGGAGGGCGAGCGGCCAATCGCTCTCTCCTCCGCGCTCTCTTCTCAGTCTTCGTTGTCTTGCTCGCTTCCCTTTGCCCTGGAGCTGCGACCTCTGAGTTTGCAATGAGTGCTGATGCCTCCGATCTTGATGACTCTCCATTGCAGAGGGGTCTAGAATTCTCCGCGACAAAGATGTCTATCACACGTCGGCGATCGCGGTCAAATTGGTTGGCCTCAAGTGTGCTAGTCAATCCTGGCTCTGGTACTGCGAGGATCTTCTTCCTGGCATGTGTGATGAGGTCTTCGATGGAGTTCAGGTAGTCCAGAGCGCCCTCCATTTGAGTAGGTACGCGTTTCGCACTCAGCGCTATGTCTGGTCCTCGGTATGGGGCCACCAATAGCTCATCATGCGATCTGTGAGGCTCTTCCTCGTCGTCAAAACGAACTTGCTTCCGTAGAGGCGTCCCTCCGTCGAATCGGACTCGTGCAAGTTCTTCCATTGGCTCCAGTTGAGTCTTCTTGAGGATGGGGCGCGGCGCAATAATCTGTGCACCAGTTGCACGCCTCTTGGCTGCCGCACCACCCAATTGCCCTGTCGGCGTCCTCCTTTGGACAGCGGTGCCTCTCATATCCAGCTCGTCCACGTGGCGTTTCTTGCGAACGCTCTGACTGCCATTTGTCTGACCCGCTTGGCCGTCCACAGCCGGTTGCTGTTCCGTTCTCGTTGTGGTTTCCCTTCTGTTCGAATCCCGAGACCTTTGTCCTTGAATATCACTCCTCTCTGTCTGGGACGTGGTTGTTCCTGGAAGGTTCTCGGACTGGGTGTTCACGTTTGAACCCACTTCTTGAGAGTCTCCTCCATCAATGGAGTCATCGTCGCCAAGCTCTTCCATCCTTTTGATGGTCTCGAGCTCGGTTGGCGTGAGGGCCGGTTGTCCTTCCGCCACCGCACACTGGTTGCAACCGCAGCGGGTTTGCTCGCCTGTGTATTTGCGGAGGACCTCGTGTGGGATCCTCGCCGGCTTGTTCTCGATGAAAGTCACGTCCTTTGCCTTGATCACCGATAGATCAGACAATCGCAGTAGCTTGTAGCCACCTTGCTGTGAGTTGTATCCCACAAACATACACTTGATCGCCTTCCCCTCGACCTTGTTGCGCAGGTCCTTCGGGACGTGCCTGTACGCGAGGACGCCGAACGGCCGGAAGTGCGACGTTGCCGGGATGTTGCGGAACCACCGTTCGTGCGGTGAGTCACCATCTAGTACTGCGGTGGGGGTCACGTTGATGACCACGACCACCATCATGATCGCCTCACCAATGAGGACGAGAGGATGGTGGCCATCATAGAGGAAGGCTCTCGCCTTCTCCATGATCATGCGCATACGGCGCTCGGCAATTCCGTTGTCGCGTGGGGTATACACTTGCGTGAAGCGAATGTTCGTGCCGTACTTCTCTTTGATGACTCTGCCGAGCTTCTCGTACTCTTTTGCGTTATCCGAGCGCATGAGATCGAGCTCTTCTTCGATCCCAGGGATGTTGTAATAGACCCAATTGATCCTTTCCCTTGTCTCCTTTCGATACTCTTCGAATGCTTCGTAGATATCTGAGCGGCGTTGGATGAGGCGGGCGAACACGTAGCGCGTGTACTCATCGACAAAGATCACGAAGTAGCGGCATCCAGAGAATGTGGCCACTGGCAGGACACCAATGTCACTGTGGCACACTTCACCGGGGCGACTAGCTCTTCTAATCGCTTTTCGGGAATAGGAGAGGCGGGACATCTTGGCAAAAATGCACGATTCGCATGTAAACGAGTTTATTAAGGATTTCGAGAACGGTTTCTCATCCTTCAAATAAATCTCGTAGAGTTCCTTCATGGCTGTCCGTCCCGGATGTCCTTGGCGCCTGTGCCACAACATCAACTTGTTAGCACTCTCCGATTGAGATGCCATCATAGCCCTCTCCTTACCCAACACCGGCAGTACGTAGAGGCCCATTTGGCCCGAAACTGGAGCAAAGGCGGAGTACCCATGCTCCTTGTGAGTGATGAGACAGTCGTCGTCATCAAACTCGATCTTCATGTCGTCCTTCTGCACGGCCTTGCGGAGGGAGAGTAGGTTAAACTTGAACTCGGGGACGTGGATAACATCCTTCAAGTAAATCGCCTGCTCTCGCCCATCCACATCCTCGATGAGGAGCCGCACGGTGCCAACACCGACGCTGCGGTGCGTTGTGGCTCCACACTCCACCTTGCCGCGGCTCGGCGTGTAGGAGATGTAAGCGCTCCTGTCCTTGGTCATGTGCGCAGACGCACCGGAGTCCACAATCCATTCTTGCTTGGTGGCCAGAAGGGCAATTCCCTTCGACACGTAGGCCATCAAGGCCGTACCGCCGCCAAACAGGGGAGACTCGTTCCCGTCTGGCTCCACCTTGTCCTCCTTCGATGACACCGGCGGCGCGGCCGGGCCGCACGTGGCCGGAGTCTTCACCCCGTCGGAGCCGCCCTCAGCAATAGCTGACGGCCCCGTGGGAGTGTTGACTCTCGACTTCTGTTCTTGTTCTTTAGCGGGTCGCTTGTACTCGCTCACCGAAATGCGCTGTCGCTGTTCGACTGGCACTTCAGCGACTGTTGGCGGGGGCGTCGGCGTTTCACTCAGGTCCGCGACATCATCGTCCGATGCTTCGAGGTCTGAGTCATCGTGCTGCGTGAAGCCCTGACCGACGATGTACCAATCGCCACGTCGCGGACGGCGCCAAATCTCATCATCGCCTGTGAAGGCAATTTTTCTGAGACAGTGCTGCTTTATCTCGGCGTCCGAGGGGCGGCGGCCGCGAACCTCCAGTCCGAGGTTCTTGTTCCGTTCATCCGCGAGATGCGCCAATCGCAGAGCCTCGGCCTTCTTCTCATCGCTGGTCAGCCTTGGCTTCTTGGCGCTCGCCGTTTGCGAGTCGCCGCGAGCCGGCGGCTTGGTCTCTGCCTTGGTCGCCGATTGAGGCCTCACTGGTTGTTGCGTGGGTACTGGGGACTCGAACCGACGTTTGTTGTCACGGCCACGGTCTCTCTCATCACGGAGTGGAGTTTGCCCACGTGGGTGACCACGCTCTCCCCCGTGATAGTCCCAGTGGTGAGAGTTGCGGGCCATCTCTCGCCGTTCGCGATCGTTCATCCCGTCACCACTTGCGGCACCGAAGCCATGCCCGTGGGGTTGATGGTACGGCAGCGGACGACTTCCTTGTCCACCGTACCCACCACCGTAACCCCGTGTGTCCGGGCTGCGGTAGTCGTGGCGGACATCACGCTGCATGGTTCTAGCCTCACTGGGTCCGTGCCAGCCCGCTTGTTGTCCTGGTTGAGGTGTGCGTGACTCGTTGTGCGGTGGCCAATTGCCGTGCCATTGTTGATCTGGTTTCTTCTGGTGACCTCGCTCATCCATCATCGGACCCGCCGGTGGGTCGTTGCGCCAGTGGTCGGGACGCGGCCCCTGCGGAGAGTTATAGGCCTGCGCGAATAGAGCTCTCTGCGTGTTGTGGCCTTGGCTGCCCGGCGAGAACGACGAGCGGCGGTCCGGTGAGCGCGAGTGTCTCGGCGGGCTGAACCGTTTTTCCTCCCTGAAGCGACGCTCGTCGTGTCCGCGTTCACGTCGTGGCGATCGGCTGCGTGCACGCGAGCGCGACCGACCACGGCGCTCTGCACTTCTCCCACGCTGGTCACTACCGTAGTCACGGCGATTGTCACGGTCGTCCAATTGACGATCACGACGAGACGGGTATTTATCGTACTCGTCGGTGCGACGGCCAGTCTCGCGCCGCAGTCGTTCTTCAACTTGATTGGCTGCCTTGGTCGCGGCCTCACGGATGAGAGCATCCAATTTACTCTGGGAGATCGTGATGAGCTTGCTCGGCGTGTTCTTCTTGTTCTGGTTTTTGTTCTTGTCTTTCTGATGCTCTGCGCGCCAGCGCTCCACTTTCTGGCGTCTTTCCGCTCTCTGCTCTTCAGTGAGCCGGGGACAGTCCACAGCGTCGTGTCCATGTTCGTGGCAGTTGAAGCAGCCGCGAGGCTCGCTCTTGCCGCCGGTCTTGGGCGTCGCTGTACCACCGGTCGTGACGGCCGCGAGAGCCGTTTCCTTCTTCGGAGTTGCCATGTCAGCCTGCGGTTTCTGCCGCTCCACGAGGCTACGCAGCTTCGAGTACTCGATCACGCTTTGCTGGCCGTGCCACGATTGGACCATCGCATCCCACGCTTTGGGAAGGCGCTGTCGCAGCATGACGGAGCGCCCTTTATCTCCATATCTTGTTTCAGTAGCCTGCTCGTAACGCGCGAGCAGCACGTCGAACCTGGCCACGAAAAGCGCAGGGTCGTCGCCCAATTCCAGCTTGAAATCAGTTATCTCCTGCTGGATCTGGGCGTGGTTGACGACATCGGCCGTGCCGTAGCGTTCATTCAGCAGTTTCCACTGTTCGAACGGCGGCTTCCCGTCGATGAGGATGCGGATGTCCTCGCTCATACACTGGCGTATGACGAGCGACACCTTGCTCATCTCACGGACCGCCGCGATTGGCAGTACCGCCTTTGGTTTCTTTTTCTTGCGCCGTTTGCGCTCACGCTCTTCATCGTCATCGTTCTCGTCGAGACCCCCTCCACTCGCAGTACTGCCGGTAGCACTGGGTGGGACGACAGGGGTCTCTGGCTCACGGATCGGTGGCTGCACCATCCCATCGCTGAGCGTGACGGTCTGTGTACCGTCATAGTCGCGGACCACCAGATAACCAATCAACGGTGGGTCCAGCGACCGCAAGTAGAGCTCGATCGTGTTCCGGACGTCCGACCACTTGTCGGTTTCGCCGCGGAACACGATCTGCGGGAGCTTCTCGGGGTTGGTTGGGCTCATAACCACTTGCGGGCAGCACACGCCCGCAAGGGTATCTCCTAGTTGTTGTTGGTGGTGGTGTTGTTGCGCAGAGGAACCGCGCAGCGGCGGCCGAGAGGACTTGTTCTCGAGGGGGGGAATCCCGAAGTGTTCATTGTGTGGTGGCCCCCTCTGGGGCCTTATACTATTCTGTCTGCTGTTGTACATCCCTCTTCTGCACCGTAAAACCTCTGTTAGAGGAAACCGGTTGTGTAGCCAAGTGGTAAACCTGCTAGTGCAGGGAAACCCACTTGGGCGTGAGACTTGTGTCCGAAGAGGCGATTCCACTCCATTCACAAGTGGCGTGAGCAGGAACGCCGGGCCGACGGCGCCCGGAAACGCCCACGTGTAGCACGCGCGGTACGCTGTGTTATCGTAGAGGAAGTTGCTCACCGCGATCGAGCATGACTGGGGGCTGGTAGTCGAGAGTGTGGAGGCGGTTGAGGGTTCCGCCACGGCGGCGACGCTTGCTGTCATGGCGAAGCCGAGCGCGAGGGGGCAGATACACCGTCGGGCTTGTTGAGGCATGGGAGTTTTTTCGGTGCGTGCACTTGACGAGGAATAGAGGAATGGCTGCCTGTCTCCGGGTTCGATCCCCATGCCACAAGGAGAGAACACGCAGAAGTTCAGCACGCTGTACCCATGGCTCCTCTCTTGTGCACGTATATAATTTTTCGGTGATATCCACACCCACAACGCCCATCCATGATTGCCGTGTCTTCGATGAGTGAAAGTGATGACCCGTACCGGTACTAGTAAAGACTCTACACGACGTAAGACACGCTAGACTTCTCACAGAGTGGGCAGCACGTACGCGTCTAGCGTGATGGGCGCCGAGGCGTCACAGGGCTTAAACGCTCCGCCCCGTGAGGCGTCGGCGCACTCGCCGGCAGTGAAAGGCCCCGCGGCGTTCGAAACCGCCGGCTTGTTCCAGCACGTACGTGCGGATGGCCGATAGCTGGTTCGTGGCGTCCTCGTTCACGTACAGCACTTGCACTTTCTTCGGGTACAGCGTCTGCACGGCCACGAGCGTCGTCGGCGACGATCCCGTCGCCGCAGCCGACGGTTTCTTTCCGGGCTTGTGTGCCTTGGCCCACTTGTTCGTGTCAGGCAGTCGAGCTTGGCCGCGACGTTGAGCGTGGCCTCGAAGTAGCTCACGGTGGCCTTCTCCCAGTCGTCGCCAAAGGGCGTTGCAGCAGATGCCGTGCTTCTGGAACCTGTGGTTGTAATATATCTCGTTAGATCTCGCAGAGCATGAACGAGCCGAGGGCTCTGTCGGGTCGACCCACTTGGCGACCATGCGTTGCAGCAGCTTCTTCGGGGCGCGCGCAAACTCGGCCGCGTGGAACGGCTTGTTCGCGAGCGCGTCGGTCACGTTGCAGCAGCCGGCGTAGCCGTCGTTGTAGTTGGGCCAGAGCCCGTGGATCGTGAGCTCGCTGTTGGCGACATGCGGCTCGCATGTGATTGATGCCATTTGGGAAAATCAGATCTTGCAAAACAGAATCGTGATTTGAATCACTTTGTCAAAAATTGTCTTGTGAATCTAGCAAAAAGAGCATTTTCAATCAGAACCACTATTAGAAATTTGCAGATTTCCTTCCTGGGATGGCAAAGTACACAAACTCATGATGCCAATGATGCCGCTGGAGTGCAAACAATCAAACACCCAAACACAGTGAAACGGACAATTTACCGTACTTGTATCGTCCATTTCATCGTTTTGGTTGCTTTAGGTCCTGATGGTCATTCAAGAAGATAGGGTTTAGGGTTTAGGGTCTTGGTCGATTTTGATTAGGGATAGGCTTTTTGTAAAGTGTAGGTCTGAATTGCAAAACAGAAAAAGTATGTTCTCCTGCACGTGTGTGGGGGATACTGCATGTTTGGGTCACATATTCGCTGCCAACATGACAAGTGGGTGACGTCGTTTTATTGCTGCTGTAGGACGATTTTTTTAAAAATCTCCAGTCTTTTTATTATCGATTTAAAAATCGATAATAAAAAGACTGGTATGGGAGAGTCTTTTTTTTAAATGACTCTCCCATAGTAATTTTTACAAAAAATTGGAGACCAAAACACCAAAACAACTGAAACGCAGAATACACCAGAACCCACTCACATGGTCCGCCCCACTCGGTTCGGGAGAGGGGTCGTCCAGGATCGTTTTACTTTCGAGGTGAGGGTCCCAACCTAAAATACACATCTTGTGATTTGTATGTTCATCAACTGCTGGCCGAGTTGATCCCCCTTTTTGCAAACTCTCCCGTGACCGCAACAGAAGCCCCCTCCTCCTCCTCCCGCACCCGCTCCCAAAACAAGACGCGTCTCCGTTCCCTTCTTCCCACTGCACTGCACTCACCGTCCCGCCCGCCGCCGCCGCCGCCCGCCGTCCCCCGCCATGGCCTTCGCGTCCTCGTCCGCGGGCAAGCGCATGCAGCGGCCCGACGCGCGCAGCGCCGCGCTGCGCCGCCTGCTGATCCCCGCGGTCGTCACGCTGCTGCTGCTCTACACGCTCAGCTGGACCGCGACGCTGATCCCGGCCACGACCAGCACGACCGGCACGTCCGCCTCGGCGACGCCGCCCGCGCCACAGCAGCAACCGCAATCGGCCAAGCCGGCGGTGCGTCGCGATGGCCCCGTGACCAGCGTGCTCCACCCGCGCACGGCCGCGCTCGCGCCGCTCACGCCCGGCCACAAGTTCGAGACCGTCGCCGAAGCGCCCGTGCTCGCGGACGGCGCCGACATCGTCGAGTCGACCGAGTACTTCCCGCAGCACGGCCCGCAGGAGCGCGGCATCCACTGGCGGCTCAAGAACCAGCGCGTGCTGCGCGACGCCGCCAACTACAAGGACCGCGACTCGGTGCTCGTGCTGCTCGTGCTGCGCGACCGCGAGTCCTGGGGCCCCAACCGCACGAGCGCCGACCTGTTCAAGATGCTCGAAGGCTTCGAGTACGACACACGCAAGCTGTCGCTCACGCTGCTCGTGTCGGACGTCGCCGAGTTCAACGCGATTAAGACGCTCATGCACGCGCGCATCCACAAGTTTGCGCAGTTTTCGCTGCTGCTGCGTACGGATTTCGACGCGCAGAACGGCTTCAACCGCGGCAACCGCCACGCCAACAGCGTGCAGAACGTGCGGCGCCGCATGCTCGCGCGCTACCGCAACTTTGCGCTGCTCTCGACGCTCGAGACGTGGCACCAGCACGTGCTGTGGCTCGACTCGGACGTGATCTTCGTACCCAACTATCTACTCGCCAAGATGGTCAACTCGGGACTGGACATCGTCGAGCCGATCTGTTACCGCGGCCGCGACGAGCACGATTTGAACGCCTGGGTGGGTACCCGCACGCAGCCCGAGGACCGCAACAACCGCAAGGACTTCGTGCCCGCCGGTTTGCACGACAGCCACCTGCGCGACTACCGGGGAAAGGGCAAGGACTTCATCGAGCTCGACTCGGTCGGCGGCACGACGCTCTACGTCAAGGCCGACATCCACCGCCAGGGCGTCATCTTCACGCACCACTACGTGATCGGCAGCGAGTGGGACGCCGAGGGCTTTGACGGCATCGAGACCGAGGGGCTGTGCTACCTCGCGCACTTTTTGGGGTACAAGTGCTGGGGCATGCCCAACGACGTGATCCAGCACGCGCTCGACGCGTGAGGCATCGGCAGGAGCGACAACGCGATGCGACGCGACGCTACTACCACTGGGCACCAACCACGACCGTTTCTCCTACTTCTATAGTATACGATTGCGTTCCCCATTGTTGCTTTAGCCACTCGCTCATTCGTCACACGATCACTGACTTGGTCTGACTGGACCCGGAAAACTAGCCGACATGTCAGCAGCTTCGTTCCGCAACCAGTGGAGAAGGTTGTTATCCATGCAACTCATCAGCGATGGGGTGGCGTCGGTGGCGGCTTGGGCCGAATGCCAGTGGCAGGAGACCTTGCCTGTCCGCACCGACCTGGCTGGGCGTGGTCCTGGCTGGGCGTGGTGCACCCGCATGTCCATGTGGAGAAGGTGCTGGCCATTCACAGCGACGGCAACGCCGGACTCGGGTCCACACGTTGTCCCTATTCGAAGGAGGAAGATGGAGGAGGAGGAGGAATCTTGCGGCCGTAAGAGTTGGCGCGTGCCGGGTAAGGCCATTGAAGTCCGTGCCATGCGAGTCATTCGACCAGAGCCGAGACCGGCCGGCCGTCGTCGTGGCTGGGCCGACCGTCGTGATGGCCTGTGACGAGCAGCTCGCGGCACTGCGTGCGTGGGGCGTGTCCGCATGCGCGTGCCGAAAACTGAGCCAGGCGGATCGTCGGTTGATTTCCTGACCATGGTGAAGGTCGACTTGCCCGGCCACGACGAACGGAGCAGAGCCCATGGTGGAGGATAGACTTGTCAGATATACAACCAGTCGAAAAGAAAGCCCGGCCTGCCAGTCAAAAGCAAGAAGGAAATAGGGGCGTCTTGCATCTACATTACATCACTAGTGAAAAAAAAGTGTTGGTCTGTCTTGAGAGAGGGAGGCCGTGGCCTCTACGTACGGTTTTTCCTTCCCCGCCTTCCTACTTGCGCGCCTTCTTGGCCTTGGTCGCCGACGCGCCGTTCGCGGCCTTGCGCTTGGTCTCGCCGGCCTCGCGCTCGCCCTGGTCCTCGGGCAGCAGCTCGATCTTGAGCTCCTGGCGGTTGCCAAACGTCGTGGCCACAAACACCTTGACGCGCACGGGGTCAAACACCGTGAGCGTGCGGTTGTTCTGCTTCTTGAGCGTGAGCTCGTGGCGGTCGGCGTTG
>JAMFLM010000166.1:0-12702 GCA_027475705.1 Pythium catenulatum
CAAGACCACTCAAGACGGTCAGTCAAGAAACGCCAACGATCAAGGGGAACACGACTCGTTGCCCGCCTGGACTGGGGCAACGACGAAATGAAGGGATCATTAGATGCGCTATGCGAACAATTGCGTGCTGCCTCTAAAGCGGGTCAGGTCAAAGAGGTGGATCGCTTGCTGACGGCCGGCGCAGACGTCAAGGGCGGCGACATGTGCGGTTGGACGGCGCTGCATTATGCCTCTGAAAAGGGTCACGTCGACGTGGTGGATCGCTTGCTGAAGGCCGGCGCGGACGTCAACGTCGGCAACAAGAACGGTTCGACGGCGCTGCACTGTGCCTCTTCGAGGGGCCGCGTCGACGTAGTGGATCGCTTGCTGAAGGCCGGCGCGGACGTCAAGGTCGGCAATAACGACGGTTGGACGGCGTTGCATTATGCCTCCAACGAGGGCCACGACGACGCGGTGGGTCGCTTGCTGAAGGCCGGCGCAGACGTCAACGTCGGCGACATGTGCGGTTGGACGGCGCTGCATTATGCCTCTGAAAAGGGTCACGTCGACGTTGTGGATCGCTTGCTGAAGGCCGGCGCGGACGTCAACGTCGGCAACAAGAACGGTTCGACGGCGCTGCACTGTGCCTCTTCGAGGGGCCGCGTCGACGTAGTGGATCGCTTGCTGAAGGCCGGCGCGGACATCAATGTCGGCAACAAGAACGGTTCGACGGCGCTACATTTTGCCTGCTCGAGGGGCCACGTCGACATAGTAAATATCTTGCTGAAGGCTGGCGCGGACGTTAAAGTCGGCTACAACGACGGGCGGACGGCGCTGCATCGTGCCTCTTCGTCGGGTCAAGTCGACGTTGTGGATTGCTTGCTGAAGGCCGGCGCGGACGTCAACCTCGGCGCCAACAACGGGTGGACGGCGCTGCATTCTGCCGCTGAGGAAGGCCACGTCGACATTGTGGATCGCTTGCTGAAGGCCGGCGCGGACGTCAACCTCGGCGATAACGATGGTTCGACGGCGCTGCATCGTGCCTCTGGCTGGGGCCACGTCGACGTTGTGGATAGCTTGCTGAAGGCCGGCACGGACGTCAACGTCGGCGATAACGATGGTTGGACGGCGCTGCATTGTGCCTCTCGCTGGGGGCACGTCGACGTTGTGGATAGCTTGCTGAAGGCCGGCGCGAATATCAACGTCGGCGATAACGATGGTTGGACGGCACTGCGTCGTGCCTCTGAGGAAGGCCACGTCGGCGTGGTGGATCGCTTGCTAAAAGCAGACGCGGACGTCAACGTCGGGGACAAGAACGGGTGGACGGCACTGCATCGTGCCTCTCGCTGGGGCCGCGTTGAGGTGGTGGATCGCTTGCTGAAGGCCGGCGCGGACATCAATGTCGGCTACAGCGACGGGTGGACGTCGCTGCATCTTGCCTCTTCGTTGGGCCACGTCGGCGTGGTGGATCACTTGCTGAAGGCCGGCGCGGACGTCAATGTCGGCAACAATGACGGGTGGACGTCGCTGCATTGTGCCTCTTCGTCGGGTCACGTCGACGTTGTGGATTGCTTGCTGAAGGCTGGCGCGGACGTCAACGTCGACGACAAGGGTGCGTGCACACCACTCGCGACAGCACTCCGAAACGGCCACGCCAATGTCGCGCACAGGCTGCGCCTTGCTGGAGCTAGCGAGTATCCAGTCGCGTCGAACGTGAAGATCGTCCCAATCAGCCAGGCCGGCATCCCCTCCTCGTCGACGAGTGTTTCTTCCAAGCCCACGGACAGCTCCAAAACACACCCAAAAGCAGCTGCTACAGATTCAGCACTATCTGCGCATCTCCCCGGGCTGCGACCAGCGGCGCCTTCTTGCGCGACACGCATTGACGACCCACGAATGGGCTCCGTCCGACTCGCACCGGAGCTCGCGGCACCTCCGTACCACGCAGCTGTGTACAGCTGCGGAGGTGACCTCACGCGCTTCTGTGATGCGATCAGCGAGGCGGCGGCAGCGAAGCGAGGCGGCGACGCCAACGCCACTATGACCATCGACCTCATCGAGCTCAAGATGACCCGCGAGAAGGTCTGCGCCGCTGAGTACGCGTACCTGCTCGGCTACGACGGCGTCGGCGACATGCTGAAGCTGATGATGAGCGACTCGACCGTGGTCAACGAGATGCCTGCAGCCGTGTCAGTCGAGTTCGTGGGGGACAGAAACGACTTCGAGTACGCCGTCGTCGTGCACGAGAGCGGCGGAGATGTCGTCAAATGCCAGCAGTACTTGAGTGCGGTGGACGACTCGGCGCACGCGATCGACGATCGTTTCGAGGTCGAGGTCGTCCGTGAAGGGATGCAAAGCGTGCAGTGGACGGCGGTCGAGTTGGCGAGCCACCTTGGTTATGGTGATGTGGTCGAGTATCTCGTGAAGAAGTCGTGCAAGCACTTGCCCATCAAGGAGCGACTCGCGTTGATCGACCGAGCGACGCAACAGGCCGCCAAGTGGGCGACTGTGACCTCGACGCCGACGCGCTGATGATGCCTCTCTCGTCCGCTACTTGGTCCAACTCATCCGCCAAGAAGTTGCTCCTCCACAAATCAATCTCGAATCGATCCACCCAAGAAGAGGGGGACTGCGGCCAGTGACAGGATCATTACCGGCCAACTTGATGCACGCGGGAGCCAATACACAAAGCATGCGTGTTCATGAATCGTTGAGGCTGATGCCGTGCGCGCCTTTCGATGACGTTAAGTTACGTTCTTACTGGTATATTGATCTAGTGCAGGTCAGGAACAGACAAGGAGCATCATTTGGTCAACCAGGTTCGTTTGCGATGACCTCGCTACGTGCACGCAGTGATGAGGTCTCGCTTAGGACAAACATCTCCCCCATTCCGAGGCCGAGGTTCTCCGCCGACATTTTCCGCCCCCAATGCGAAGGCGTTCGACATCGTTATTTTGCTGCAGGCGCCGACGGAGCGGAAGATTCGTCTCTAGAGAAAGGGTCTCCCCCCAATGGAAGCACACGTCTCCATCGCGTTGGTTTGGTTCTTCCTCGCGCGAGCGCAGATCCAAGAATTTACTCACAACGCGTAGAACACAACACCGGACACGAGCCGGAGCACACAGAGCAGCAGCAGCAGCAGCAAAGACGAACATCGTCACAGCTGCTAATTTTGATGAACAGCCAGGTGACGAACGGCGCAGCTGCAATCTTGGTGTGGCCACCAGTCTCACGTCGCGCGATGGTCCGTGAGACCAAAGCTCGCACACTCGCTGGGGTGAGGAGGAGGAGGAGGCGTGTCTGCTTGCTTGAGTCTGCTTGCCTCCTTTCATCGTGAAGTTCGAAATCGATGTTTGTTGTTTGGTTCTAACAGCGCTTCCGACGTTCTTAACCGCTCCTGTCCAACGGACTGACCCAGCCTTGTCGCTTTCCTCCTTAGAGGAAGGTCCAACACACCAGCCGCTTCATTAGCGTCGAGACGCCATGGGGGTTCGCTCGCGTGCAGGTCGCACGTGTGGCTTCCTGCCAGCGCCATGCAGCCTCCGCCGCGCGCTCCACTGTTGCCACGCGTCCGAGCGTGTGCTTTCCCACGCCGCAGCGGCGTCTTCCACGCGGCGGCGACGGCGCGCAGCGCATCGGCCGTTCAGCGGCCGTTGAGCTGCGGCGGCTGAACGTCACACAGCACAACGCGATGTGACGTCGACCCGAGCGTGACGCTCCCCTGTCATTCGTCCCACGAGCTCCGTCCTCGTGCACCACCACCACCGCGTGTTGACCTCTCGCGGGGACAAGGATTCAAGCGCGGACGTGTGAGTAGAAGACCTTCACTGTGCGTGTGTGAGTATATTTGACGATGTCTATGTCCGTGTGCGGATCGCACCAGTCTGACTGGCTCTTTCCTCGTTCTCTTTCGCTCTTCAAGACCAAGCAACTACACGGCGCTGCTCGAGGTCCACGTCCGCGCCGTGGACGCCCCAACGAGTTGGGTCACGCCCCGGCTGGCGCAAGACGCGGACCAGTACGAGTGCGCTTTGCTGTGGGATCGTCGTCGAAGCGGCCGCGAGCGACCGCAGCCTTCGCCGGCATCCGAGCGTTTTCGTGGGGACGACTCGATCGAGAAAACTGAAGTATTCAACGTGCGTTTAGTTGTGGACACCGAGAGTCGCTGCAGCGGCCGCCAGTGCCACGCGCAGCTCGACGCGGCTCGCGCAGTGAGGTCGCTTCCCGAACAGCTTCCGAGTGGATCGCGGTTGATCAAGACGAACGAGCAGGCGAGTGCTGCTCCGGCTCCACGGACATCATGTTGGGCGGCGACCCCCGAGGACGAGCTCGTGCTGCTGCTGGTTGGCAATTAAAACCGACGAGCAGACGCTGGGGCGACGTCTGGTCGGGGCGGCAGCGAGGGCCGTGAACGACGGACGACTGCTGGGAGCTTGGACGACGTGACGAGCGCGGCGTCCGACGGCCGCATGCACGTGTCGCCTTCATCGGTCGGACATGAGCTACCCTACCTACGCCAACATCCTGACGGCATCGCACGCTCGTGGCTTCCGCGCCAAGAACATGCAACGCATCGCGCATCGCACGGCCTCACGACGCTGTTCGCTCTCGCCACGACGCTCACGCTGCGTGAAGCAGATCGCCGAACGCCGACGTAGGTGCGAGGGTGAAAGAGTACAAGAATGTGCGTGCAGGTGATCCACGCGTGGCGACGACGACGAGCAAGGCGGCGTGACCGAGGACAACTGGTGATGGCTGTACGCATGTCGGGAAAGCAGGTCAAGGACGCGAAAGACCAAGCAAGCGGCTCCGGTGGGGCGACGTCAAAGGGCATCGATCGACCAGGTGCACGTGCTTCGCGACGTGATGTATGATACCGCGACAAGTGGGCGCCCCCCAAGGCCAAGTTCACACGCATGTTGAAGCTCAGGGCTCGTCGCAGATGCTCGTCCGCTTCGAGGCTGACAAGCATCCGGGTGCATTCGATGTTCGAGTATTCATACCACGTGACCGACATGGTCGGGAAGCTTGTGCGTCGTGCACGACTGGACTAACGATGATGGGCGAGGTCTCGACTTTCTGGGGCGTGGCTTGACGGCGGCACGTTCCGCTTCCTTTGTGTGCGCGCGCTGGACGTGGCGGGCAAAAGCGTGGACAAGGCGTTTGAAGCGGGGCGCGCGAAGAGCCGTGTCGGTCAACGCTGCTCATCAACGCAGAGACAGACGTGCTGCATGGACCGCGTCAAGGAAGCGCTCGCGTGCAACATGTGGGCGTTCGCTGAAGATGCTGCAGCATCCTGCCGGATGAAGCTGCCGCTGCTACTTCCACGCAACCCAACGAGACGACGGTGTACACCGTGCCGACGAACAACAACGATGACGACGCTGAGGAGGACGAAGAAGACGCGCTGCCAGGGTCCAAGGTCCTCGTGCTGTGCCGACGTCGCTGCCCAACAGGAGGTGGTGATGGCACTCGTCAAGCTCTCCGGTGGGGACAATGTCGATGTAACGACGACGACGACGACGGGCGAGGCCACCCAGGCACTGACGCTCACGACCAAGTTCTACGAGGCCGACGTGGAGCTGCACTTCCCCCTGCATCGCGTCGACGCGAACGAGCTCGTGACGGCGCTGCGCCACGACGCCGACGCGTACGAGGCGCTGCTGTGGGTCGTGGACGCGTCGGCGGACAGCAGCTTCACGCACGTGCAGCGGTTTGTCGAGCAGTCGACCGAAGAGCTCACATTCGAGGTGAGTTTTGGTGGTCGCGACGCGCGTGGCGCAGGCGAGTGCAGCGTAGATGGCGACGGTGGAGACGTGGTGCTGGGAGAACGCGTTCGAGTTGGTGGCGGTGGCATCGGACTGTTCCACTGAGTTGGCAGAGTCGGCCGCATCGGATTCCAGCGACGCACGACTGCAAGTCTCGCTCGCGAGACTGTCTGGCGCTGGGTTTGCACACGAAGCAAAACGTGCGAGGACGACACTGTGTACTGCTGAAGACGACACTGCCATGTGTAAGCACTTTCCATGCGAGAAGTTGTCCGGCGGTCACTGGCTTCGTGGCGCGACTGTCTATCTATAGGCTGCAAACATCAGCTGCCCGACGCAGTGATTCCAGGACCTATTCTCAAGTGGATGATCTGGGTGCTTTGAAAAGCATAATGCACTCGTCCTCGAACTGACCGATCTCTCCTGAGGACGTGAGAGAGCCGTGGGGGGACTAATGCACTACGTCAAGGCAGCAGACCAAAGTTGCCGTTCAGTCGAGAACAGCAGCGAAACAAGGTACATAAGCGATTGATCTCGGTTCAGCGCACTCGGACGCGACGACCTCAGGGAGCATGAGTCGAAAGAGCGACGATATCGACAAGTCGGAAGAACTGCACAAGGCATCCTGTGACGGCGACGTCGCCGAGGTGGATCGTTTGCTCCAAGCCACCGGCGTGCAAGTGAACTTCGGTGACAAGGAGGGAAGGACGGCGCTGCATGCTGCCTCCAAGAAGGGCCAAGCCGCTGCGGTGGATCGCTTGATTCAGGCCGGCGCGCAAGTGAACCTCTGCGACAGGCATGGAAGGACAGCGTTGCTTTACGCTTCCGCGGCGGGTCACGTCGCTGTGGTGGATCGCTTGCTTCAGGCCGGCGCGCAAGTGAACCTCGGTGACAAGAGCGGATGGACGGCGTTGCATAATGCCTCTTTCGAGGGCCACGTCGGCGTGGTGGTTCGTTTGCTCGAGGCTGGTGCAGACTTGAACGCCATCGACAAGGATGGACAGACGGCATTGCATACTGCCTCTTTATGGGGTGGCTCCATGATGGCAGGCTTGCTCGAGGCCAGCACGAACAAGAACTATGCCGACATGATGGATCGCTTCCTCGAGGCCACCGGCGTGCACATCGACGTCGACAACAAGGATGTCGGGACGGCGTTGCGTTTTGCATCCTCCGCGGGCCACGTCGCCGTGGTGGATCTCTTACTCAAGGCTGGCGCGCAAGTGAACCTCGGTGGCAAGAATGGAAGGACGGCGTTGCATCTTGCCTCTTTCGCGGGCGACGTCGCCAAGGTGGATCGGCTGATACAGGCCGGCGCGGTCGTGAACACCGTTGACAAGGATGGGCGGACGGCATTGCATGCTGCCTGCTTGTGGGGTGTCTCCGTAATGTCTCGCGTGTTCCAGGCGAGCAATATCAAGGGCTACGTCGACATGGTGGATCGCTTGCTCAAGACCGCCGGCGTGCACGTCAACGTCGACAACAAGGATGTCGAGACGGTGTTGCTTTTTGCATCTCCCGCGGGCCACGTCGCCGTGGTGGACCGTTTGCTCATGGCCGGCGTGCAAGTGAACCTCCGCGACGAGGATGGAGAGACGGCATTGTCTTATGCCTCTTTCGCGGGCCACCTCGCCATGGTCGATCGTTTGCTAAAGGCTGGCGTGCAAGTGAACCTCGGTGACAAGAATGGAAGGACGGCGTTGCATGCTGCCTCTTTCATGGGTCATATCGACGTGGTGGATCGGTTGATTCAAGCCGGCGGCGACGTCGACATCTGCGCCAAGGATGGAGATACGCCCGTGCATGCTGTCTCCTTGTGGGGCATCGCACACGTGGATTGCTTTCTCAAGGCCGCCGGCGTGCACATCGACGTCGCCAACAAAGATGTCGGCACGGCGTTGCATTATGGCTCTTCTTTCACGGGCCACCTCACCGTCGTGAATCGGTTGGTGAAGGCCGGCGCGAATGTGAACCTCGGCGACAAGGATGGAAAGACGGCGCTGCATGCTGCCTCAGAAAAGGGCCGCGTTGACGTGGTGTGTCGCTTGCTCATGGCCGGCGCGCACGTTAACGTCGGCGATAAGGATGGGTGCACAGCGCTTACGAAAGCGCTGCACAATGGCCATGTCAACGTCGCGGAAAGGCTGCGTCGCGCTGGTGCAAGCGAACGTCCCGTCGTATCCGAGGTCAAGGTCGTCCCCGTAAATCAAGCCGGCGTCCCAGCTACTTCGATGTCTCTTCTGACTAAGCATGTTGGCTCCCAAGCACGTACAAATTCTGCTCCTCCGGTTCCTGCACCTCCTGACAGTGGTTTCAAGAAGCAACAGCAGACTTCTTTCCAGACGCAGACCGCGGACGCGCGACTCCGCTCCATCCAACTCGTACCCCATCTCGCGGCGTATCCGTACCACGCAGCCGTCTACAGCTGCGCAGGTGACCTCACGCGTTTCTGTGGTGCGATTGGCAAGGCGGCAGCGGAGGGAGGAGGCGACGCCAACGCAACCATGATGATCGACCTCATCGAGCACAAGGCGACCCGTGAGACGGTCTGCGCCGTCGAGTACGCGTACCTGCTGGGCCACGACGGCGTCGGCGACGTGTTGAAGCTGATGATGAGCGACCCGAGTTCGGTCAACGAGATGCCGGCGGCCGTGTCGGTCGAGTTCGTCGGAAACAGAAACGACTTTGAGTACGCCGTCGTCGTCCACGAGAGCGGCGGCGATGTCGTCAAGTGCCAGCAGTACCTGAGTGCGGTGGACGACTCGGCGCACGTGATCGACGATCGTTTCGAAGTCAAGGTCGTCCGCGAAGAGGTGCAAAACGTGCAGTGGACGGCGGTCGAGTTGGCGAGCCACCTTGGCTACGGTGACGTGGTCGAGTATCTCGTGAAGAAGGCGTGCAAGCACCTGCCCATAAAGGAGCGGTTGGCGTTGATCGACCGAGCGACGCAACAGGCCGCCAAGTGGGCGACTGTGACCTCGACGCCGACGCGCTGATGATGCCTCTCTCGTCCGCTTCCGGGTCCAACTCATCCTGCAAGGACGTGCTCCACAACTAGTTGATCTCGAAATGATCCACCCTAGACAAGGGTGAACCGCAGCCAGTGACAGGATCATTACCGGCCAACTTGATGCACACGAGAGCCAATTCACTACGCATGCTTGTTCATGAATCGTTGAGGCAGATGCCACGCGCGCCCTTCGATGGTGTAGAGTTGCGTTCGTCTTACATTGTCCAAGTGCAGATCAGGAAGTGAAAAAGAGCATCATTTTGTCAAGCAGGTTCGTTTGCGATTGATCTCGCTGCGTGCATGCAGCGATCAGGTCTCGCGAAGGAGCAACATCCCCCCTTCCGAGGCTGAGATTCTCCACCGACTTTTTTTCCCCCATGCGACGGCGTTCGGCATCATTGTTTGGCTGTGGGCGATGAAAGAGCGGAAGCTTCGTCGCTAGAGAAAGGGTCTCCCCCAAATGGAAGCACACGTCTCCATCGCGTTGGTTTGGTACTACCTCGCGCGAGCGCAGATCCTAGAATCTGCTCAGAACGCGCAGAACACAACGCCGGACACGAGCACCCAAAGGCAGCAGCAGCAAAGACGAACATGGTGACAGCAGGACATTTGGATGAACAGCCAGGTGATGAACGGCCCAGCTGCAATGGTGGTGTTGCTACCAGTCTCAGGTTGCGCTCGCGCACTCGCTCGGGTGAGGAGGAGAAGGCGTGTCTGCTTGCTTCCTTCCGTCGTGAGTCGTGAAGTTCGAAATCGATGTTTGTTAGACATTCGTCACAACGCCGCAGAAGTTCCTAACCGCTCCTGTCCAACGGACTCAGCCATCCTCCGTCGAGCAAGGTCCAACACAACAGCCGCTTCATCAGCGTCACAACGCCATGGGGGTTCGCTCGCGTGCTGGACGCACGCGTGCAGCACCTACCAGCGCCATGCGTCCGCGCGCTCCACTGTCGCCATCCGTCCGAACGTGTACTTGTCGACGCCGCAGCGGCGTCTTCCACGCGGCGACGACGGCGCGCAGCGCGTCCAACCAACCGGCCATTGAACTGCTGCGGCTCAACGTCACACCGCGCGATGTGATGTCGCCCATGGGTGACGTGACCTCGCCAAGCATCCCAAGAGCTCCATCCTCGTCCACCACCACCACCTCGCGCTGACCACTCCCGGGGACAAGGATCCAAACGCCGACGTGTGAGTAGGAGACTTCACTGCGCGTATGTGTGTGTGTGTGTGTATTGGACGATGCCAACGCGTGCGGATCGGGCTTGTCTGACCGGCTCTTTCCTTGTTCTCTCTCGCTCTTCAAGACCAAGTAACTGCACAGTGCCGCGCGCGGTCCACGTCCACGCCGCGGACACCCCAACGAGTTGGTTCACGCCGCTGCCGCGCGACGCGGACCAGTACAGTACGAGTGCGCTTTGCTGTGGGATCATCGTCGACGCGGCCGCGAGCGACCGCAGGCGTCGCCGGCACCCGAGCGTTTTCGTGGGGACGACTCGATCGAGACAACTCGAGTTTTCAACGTGCGTCTGTATGGTTGTGAACACCAAGAGCCGCCGCCGCGGCCCCGAGTACCGTGCAGGCTCGGAAGCGGCTCGCGCAGTGAGGTCGCTTCCCGAACGGCTTCCAAGTGGATCGCAGTCGATGAAGACGAACGAGCTGGCGAGTGCTGCTCCGGCTCCACGGACATCACGTTGGTCGACGACCCACACGGCGAGCTCGTGCTGCTGCTGCTGCTGCTGGTCGGCGAAAGAAAACGACGAGCAGGCGCTGGGGGTGACGTCTGGTCGGGGCGGCAGCGATGGCCGTGAACGGCGGACGGCAGCTGGGTGCTTGGACTACTATACGCGGCGAGCACGGCGTTCGCGGCCATCCGCGGACGTGTCACCCACGTCGGACGGACGTGAGCTTACTACCCTACCGCAACATCCTGAGGCCATCGCACGCTGGTGGTGTTACGCGCCAACGACATGCAACGCGCATCGCACGGCCTCACGACGCCGTTCGCTCTCGCCACGACGCTCGCGCTGCGCGAAGCTGATGCCGATCTGGGACGAGTACATCGCGCTGGCCAAGCAGATAGATTGTCGCGCAAAGCACCGTGAGCGAGCGTCGAAGCGTTGAACGTCAAACGTACGAGGGCGAAAGAGTACAAGAACGTGCGTACAGGTGATCCACGCGGGGTGGCGACGGGAAGGCGGCATGAAAAATATGGACAAGGCGAAGAAGACCAGCCGCCGGCGTCCAAGATCCTCGTGCTTGGCGCCAACGTCGCTGCCCAACACGACGTCGTGACGGCACTCGCCAAGCTCTCGGGTGGAGACAAGATCGATCTAACGACGACGGTGGGCGAGGCCGTCCACGCGCTGACGCTCCACACCAAGTACTACGAGGCCGACGTCGAGCTGCACCTGCATCGCGTCGACGCGAACGAGCTCGTGACGGCGCTGCACCACGACGCCGACGCGTACGAGGCGTTGCTGTGGGTTGTGGACGCGTCGGCGGACAGCAGCGTCGCGCACGTGCAGCGCTTTGTCGAGCGGTCGATCGAAGAGCTGACGTTCGAGGTGAGTTTGGTGGTCGCGACGCGCGTCGCGCAGGCGAGTCCAGCGCAGCTGGCCACACTGGAGACGTGGTGTCAGGAAAACGCGTTCGAGTTGGTGGCCGTAGAATCGGAGTGTGCCGCGGAGCCGGCGTCGGCTCGGTCGGACGACAGTGAGAAGCAGGGGATCGCTCGTGTTCTGGAAGCGCTGCAGTGCAACATGTGGCGGTCGATGAAGATGCTTCCACGTGAAACCGAGTCGACGCGTGAGGTCTCCGTATCGATCGTCGCTATCAGCTCTTCAGCTTCCACGCCACCATCTGTCGACGGTGGAGTCGTTCCTCCACCAGCGCCTACTTCCTCTCCAACTCTTGAGCCGGACGTGGCGTCCGATGAAGTGCGACTGCAAGCCTCGCTGGCGGCGCTGTCTGGTGCGACTGGGTTCGGGCTGGACGACGATCCGGAGATGGAAGCGTTCAGTGGGTTGCTGTCCCAAGTCCAGCGGATACGCGAGTCGGGCGCCGCGTTGACGGACGAAGAGCGACGCCGTCAAGCCGAACGCGTGGCAACGCAGCTGTGGAACCTGTTGCGCCGACGACGAGGGGTGTGGCGAGGACTCGGACTGAAGATAAAGGATTTGGCGACGAGAGAGCGCGAAAGCGACGGTGCGACACAGAGCAATCACGAACGTTCCAACAATTGCATGAACCTGAGACAGTCGTCATGCAGCAAGAATACGCGGCTCGCTGCCTGCCGCGGCCAATACATACAACAGCAGTTCGGCGGACCACTAGTTGTCGGTGTCTCCATGCGTCCAATGGTTTGTCCGTGCTTGCGTCGTTCGGTGGCGGTACGTGGTTGGTGCGGTTGCAAGGAGTGGGCGCCATTTCTGGGTCTTTTCTTCGGAGTCGGAGTGTCGATTCTTCAAGCTGCGTCGTTCGCTTATCCTGTCCCGCTTCTCTTCCTATTCGTTGGCGATGGCTCCACTGTCGTCGTTGATGACGCTGCCGCCGCACGGAGCGCTAGTTGCATTCGCGACAGCGGTCACCACTCGCTTCACCCCATAATCTGAAGTAGAAACGATAACCGCATCGGACCTTGACTCGTGATTTCGGCGACTTCAGCTTGTCATGTCTTCCATCTGGTGATTGTGACGCTCTCGAGGACGCGTCCTGGCGTGCCACCAATCACCATTTCCCGACATCGACAGTCAGAAACTCCGCGCGGCATGTGTTGTCTATAGATAGACAGCAAAGCCTCCGGCATCGGAGAAAGCCCGCGCCCTTGCTCTCATCTGGATGGTCTGGTTGCGTCGCATCAGACTCGGCGTGCGGCGAGCGAGAAGGCGCGTCGCTGTTGAAGGTTTCAAGTAACAGATGGTGAGCATCCGACGTTGGATGGCG
>JAMFLM010000167.1:0-12664 GCA_027475705.1 Pythium catenulatum
CCGACCTTCTGGCGGGGGCCGGGGAGAATGAAGGCGCCGCCCCACGGGGCGGCAAATCCCCCAGCCGGGCAAACAAGCGGACCGAATCGGTCCGATTCGAAATGACGGATCTCGGAAGAATCGGTTCGGACCGGTCTGGTCCGAGATGACAATTTTCAGAAAAGGCGGTTCGCCCCGGACCGATCCGAAACGACAAATTTGAGATTGAACCGGTCTGGTCTGGTAAGACTGAACCGGAGTGATCACGACGATAAGGACCACTTGTAATGCATCAGAATGAATGCATCAGAATGATGAAGCCCCCGAGATCTGTTCGTGGCCACTTCTAATCGTTCGTCGCAACGGCGGTCTGCGTCTCCAGAGAGAACGGTGCGCTGGTGGTAATTCGTAGCACTACACCGAGAAGCGACGCGGGCGGCGCTGATAGTGCTTCGTGTATTCCAAACATAGCTTTGTCCCTTGTGGAGTGCAGCTGTAGCGAGAGCGACGATAGCGCACCTGTCATGAGGTACCAGGCAGAGCACCAACCCCGACACCAACCATGGCTCCCAGCGTCATCAAGACCAACAAGAGGTGGTCGCTGAGCTAATCCAGTATGATCCGTGCCGTCGCAAGTGTGTTCCAGGAAGAGCTGCCGCGATAAAAGCCTTTGTGCGCATCTTTTCCGCCCCCGATGCTGCAGAGAAGCCCAGAGCTATGATGACAGCTCTAGTCACTCTTAAGTGTGCAGATTTTCTCTTCAACACTAGACCACCACAAACGAGCATCTTACCGAAAACATGAGCAAACTCAGATATGTTCATGATTTAGTATGAAATAACCATGTGGTTGCGGCACAACTCAGCCATAGCTGGAAAAGGAATGTCCAAGGCAAAAAGGGTCATACACGGAAAAGGTTTTTCTAGGGAAATCAGACGATTTGCTGTTTGCGGTTTGCTTTGAAACGCCTTTTCATTTGCGAGATGAGTCTGACAAAACGGAATATTCAAGTTATAGAGCCGTATAGCTTTGTTCAGCGAGAAAACTCAATCTCGGCAGAGAGCTAATCCACTCTTCAGTAAATGCCGCAGATGGTGACTACGACCTCCTGTAGCGTATACAAACTTTCTGAGTCTCACAAGCCACTCGCAACGAAAAAGTCGGTAACTGGAGATGGAGAGGTATCGAATACATCGCTGTTTGTTCCGGAATGGTTCATCTCTTCAGATTGTGGACAAAGCTACGAAATCAGCACAGTGACAACCATACAGACAGGGTTTTCACAGCGAAGGAACTATTCTCGCAAGACTGAGAGAATGCTTTCGTTTTCTACTGCTTTGACGTGTCGAGCTCAACCATCACACGGCACATGGCCGCTCCCCGGCGTAGATATGCTGTCAGCTGCTGTTCACGATCCCCTATACGCGCTATACGCAGATGGGCCGTGCAGACCGCGAGATGCGCAACTGATACGGGCGCTGATTTTACGTGCGCTCGAGCTACTTTGTTTTGATTGGCTATGTATCGAGATATCAAAAGTCACCATGATCGACCAAACTGTCGAGAATGTCAAATTCGAGAATGGTCCGAAATCCAGAATTTGGGAGAACACGTGACCCTCACGAGCCGCAAGCGGTCGCCTCACACATCGATTTTCTCGCCCCGATGCACGAGCGCTTCATTGAACTTGGCTTTGTCACCGTCACGCGGGTCCTCGAGCCATCCACCGCAGAGTCGACGTCCGAGAAGATCCGCCTTCTCGACGACTGAGGCAGGCTGTTTGGGCCCGAAGGCGTCGACGGTACCGGCAAGAACAAGAACATGGACCCACGCCGACTTCAGCGGCCGCCCCCCGGCAACATCGCCAACAAGATGCGTCCTCGCCTCTCAAACGCACTGGTTGGGATTCTTCCGTCAGTCTGAGGCGAACGACTGGCTTACCATCAAGTAACTCCCCGGAGGCCCCATGCGACAACCACACACGGACCTCACCTTCCCGAACAGTTTTCGGCGCCACTACCAAGAACGCATGCCGACAGGGCTTATCGTTGCTCTCAAGCGCGGTGCCCATCTGTACGTGCGGGTGGAACCATATCTTTCCCGATCCGAAAGAGGAGGTGCGTGTGGATGCGGGCGTCGGTGACGCTGTCGTTTCGACTTGATTCACTGCGACAGGGCGCACGGGACCGAGAGCATACGCCTTCACACCTACCTCGAGTGATCGGAGTCCCGCGACCGAACGACTAAACCTTCTTCAATCCTGTGATCGGGTACGACCCGGTAGATCCAAATGGAAATGGTTTCGTTTGTTGCCCGCTGCACGGCTGCAACAAGGACGCCCTACCCTCGACGATGCAGACGCATCTCAACAGTAACCATCAAGGGGCGCTTCAACCTCCGTCACCAACTTCTCGAAACCGTCTTGGACCGACGGGCTAGGAGCGAAAAAATGGTGGGTTCAGCGTCTTGGCAGCCAAGGGAGGACGACGTATCCGAAAATGGACATCACGGTAGCCAGGGGAGGACGACGTATCCGAAAATGGAGATTCCGGAACTGGTGTGCGCACACGCGTCCAGACAGTGGTAGCAACTAGATCCCGCCGTCGCCCGAGCACACTGTCATCCGAGGTGATCACCATCGACGACTCTTCGGACGACGACAAGTCCACACGCAAGGACACCCACCTCAAATTCATCTTCGGTGCAGAGACTGAGTCCGATTCGAACACGCCAGCGCTAGTTCCTCCGAATCCGAACATCAATATGATAATCTCTTCGGACCCGACTCCGACTCCGAATAACGTGGTGCGCACACACACAACGCGCATTTGATATCCATCAATACATTTCTTTTTGTTCCAACAATGGTAGTGCAAATCGCGACATACACCTTCAGTCAGTCACTACAAAAATGGCAGCATTCCGGTGCAAACGCCAGTGCACCTCCATGCGACACGCTTGCCACGACCACGAGAGCGCGGGCACTCGCCTCGCACGAAACCGTGACAAGCACAGAGCACAACCTCGCTCCGGAGATGCCCTGTTATCTGGAGCAACGTCGGCTTTAGTGCACTGAGTGACTGGTCAACGGCAGGGTG
The DNA here is from genome assembly GCA_027475705.1 of Pythium catenulatum. NCBI lineage: Eukaryota > Oomycota > Peronosporomycetes > Pythiales > Pythiaceae > Pythium > Pythium catenulatum. The sequence goes on from JAMFLM010000167.1 coordinate 3,078, forward strand.
CCGATTGCGATTCGTGGTGCCAGAGCGAGTCTGTGTAACGCTCCGAATACATTCTCTTCACGTGTGTCTGGTTTATGTGCACAGCGTCCCATGACTCATGGGCCATTAGGGGTTAGGTGAGAATCGTGTGTTTTACAATGACTGTGTGAGTTTTGGACTGTGTTGTGTGAGATAGTCATATTCTCTCTGTTTCCGAGCTCCATGGGTGTGCGTGCGGTGCATCGGGGACGCCCCGAGCACGCACCGACTGTCCGGTGCGTGTGGTGCAGCCGTTTCGCGAACTGGTGTGGGATCACATCTCCCAGCGGCACATTGACTCTCAAGCAGCGACGACGAAGCCCCGCCGACTCCACCTCAGCTCCCGAAGATTGAGGGCGCTCCAAGCGACTTTGAAGACCTCAAGACACAAAAGAGAGGTAACGCAATGCGAATCTGTCGTGCCTCGTTTTACAAGAGCGTCTGTCTTATCTGTGAGCTAATGCGCTGAGTATGTTGTTTCTCTGCATGTGGTGATGTCTAGCGTGCTGAGTTTTCGACGCAAAACAATGCGTCAAGGGTTAGGAAAGGGGCAGTTGTACCGAAGGTGCACATGCCCCTTTACTGCTACGTAGTGCTGCGGCATACATTCAACCGCCGTGAGTCATGACGTTTCCCGGTCGTGTAGAGCTTGCACCGCTGGATAGCTAAACATAACAGTGCTTAGAGTCACCGAGATTTTCGTCAGTCTGGAGAGTGCGGAGGCCAAGGAGGGTGTCTCGCGTGTCGACGAAGTTAGTGACAGCCAAAACACTCTCCACCATATACTATGCACCGTTCTTCTACTGACTTTATGCGGGAGCTCCGGAGACAACATCATTTCTGCATTAGTCAGCGGATTTCTGACCAAGGCGGTTAAGATTGACGCACCGGTGATCGTGAGTGAGTCTGTGCTCTATATCCTGTACCATGTGTTCGGGCTGCGGGATTATTCACATCAGTCGCAGTTGTTCGAAAGGCGTAGCAGTTCGCGGAGATTTGAAGCCGAATGTCACAGCTCTCGAACGACGTACAAAAGGCTAGCTAGAAATTTGTTTGGGCTAGTTGGGTACACTGCAGGACTCCCGTTGTCTTTGCTTGTCACAGAACCAACCGAACTTGAAGTTGCTTCACCGTAAGATCCCAGACGAGGTAATCGCCCACGAGATCGGAAACATGGATGTTGAGGATCCGTGCGTCCTGATCCCGAGGAAGCTCGCGGACGCCGATGTCTTTGGCTAACGAAGTCCATCTCAAGCGGGCCTGGGCAACCGACGCGAATTTGTCCATAGTGACGCAAAGCCCGGATGCCGTGGCAAACCCATCAAGCTCTGTGCGGATGACAAGCCGACGGCCTTAATCGTGGTTTCGGGCAGCTCCCCAGCGATAGTGGCTCCCCAGGCGACCGTTTAGTAGAGTCGCAAGCAAACCCATAGTCCCAATACCCAAGAGTATCAGATCCGTAGAGGTAGCGAATTTGAGTACTTTTTTTTCTGAGAGTGACTCTTCTGAGGCGTTTCCCTCCGGAGAATGTGTTGGATTAGAGGTAACCGGCCACAACGGTCGGTTCCAAGGGTCGCCCTCAGGCGAACCCCCATGGAGAGAGTTCCTCCCCACAAGATCTAGAAGGACAAGTTAATAGACTCGACATTTTGCCTCGTTCCGCTGAATTGCCTTCTCCCTCTCTGACTTCCTCCGCACAACCATCGCACTCCCTCCCCCCGCTTGAGCAGGGGAGCGATCGGTACAACTACCAAGGTATCGATTGTTAGTGTGCGTGAAAAGGCTGTGTGTCTGTGTGTTGGGCGTGTGGGAAGACTCTTGACCGAGTGCCGAGTGTAGAAGTACACTTTCCCTCCCCATCACCATATATCAGGGATCACCGCAGTGGCGCGCCCTTGGCTTCCATATTTGCATACCTCTCCTTTGGCAAAGCGATTACCGAGGGATCCCCAGAGCGGGTTGTGACTGCCGAAAGAGCGTTTGAGGGGCTTTTGACGCAGGTCGTTGTCCCGAGGACCTTCCCCCCTCGGAACATCCATCCCCCTCGGGTACATGTTCGAAGTGGAATTGTCTCAGCACATTCCCGGGGAGGATCAAACATTGCCTTGTGGGTGTATTTTTCTACGTGATGACTGTGAGCTTCTCCAGGAGGAAAGTCTTCTGAGTGCGTTTGCATCTTGGAGAGGCGATTTCAAAGGGCTGGAAGGAACACAACGTGAGGTCTCGAGAAATTCTGGCACAAGCACTCCATCATAGTGGGCTGCCGTCGTCAACAGGTGCATTACTTTGAGCGCGTCGACGTACTGATCTGTTAACCCGAGGCGCTGCACAGACTGCTACAGTGCTCTCTTACCGCCTCTTGAAGGCTCCGCTGCGAAGCAATAGGTGCTACGCAACACCGGCAGATGGTTGTGGTCATGCAAGTCGACACGCCCAACACATTCAGGTATCCGAACAACGTTGTCCTGCGCAAGATGTCGACCCCGGTGTTTGAGACGTACGGGTCCACCCCCCATCGACTTCATACACTACGAGCGCCTCCTCCGGCTTCATCCTTGGGAGGAGGTGTGGACTCACCGAGTCACCCGGTTGCCTGATCGATCCGTAGCTTCTCTACGAAAAGTGCGAGCAGTGGCTGTTGGACTGGTCTCGCTTCATGTACGCGAAGCCGTAGGCGTTCTGGGAGTACTAGCACTGCGTGCCCACGCGCTTGGGGAGCCAGATCAGCAACGCGACCTGGCGCCAGTGCCCTGACAGTCTCCTTCGGTAGCGTCGTCAGATAGCAGCTCTCCGTCTTCTCGTTGTTCCAGCGACTTGCTCGTCCCGCTCGACAGGCAGCAATGTTCCATGCTGACGTGACATTCACGCCCAGCGATCTTGGCTATCCTGTCATCACGTGCGCCTTTACGGACCATGATGGGCCGTCCAGAAATGGTGGCGTCAGCCTTGAGCATTTCGTTTCTTCTCAATCGAGGACTGGTGTTGACGACGGTAACTAAAAACAACACGGACTCTCTCTCCCCCTCCCTCATTGCTGGTTTGGGTCGTTGCAGAAACTACCTATGAAGGGTGTTATCAAGGCCACTGTTTCGCCGACAAAGCATTAGCTATTGTTCTGTACCATGTCGAATGTGTGCGCGACGTCGCTTGGTCGTCCTCTCTTTGCTGGGAATTCTTAACGTTGCAGTGGAGGCGACGCCAGCGCGCTCACAGGACTGGACAGCGCATCCGGTTCATGTACTGCCTTTCGGACGGGGGCAATGTCTGCAAGGAAGTCTTCACGCCAGGTTTTAATCTTTTCGCCGCGACAGTCGCTTGCACCGGATGCCTTGTACAGGCAACCGTAGCGTAGTCAATCTCTTTTTATGCACGCGTGGCTCGGATGAAACAGATTTAATTAGATTTAATATTAACACTTGACGGGAGACGTTCTATTTGATAACAAACGGCATCGCCAAAAAAACATAGGGTCTGTCGAACTTTGACGCTAGAATCATGTTGATGCCCCCACTGTGGACGAAGAGAGCAGCGACGTCTTGGGTTTAACCCGTTTGGGCGTTTCAACCATACTCGATTTCGTGATGGCGTTCTCCAAATGGCGGCGAAACCCACTATTTAATACTGAATTCAATATTTTTGGGTCACATATATTTTTGTCCCCCCCCGTCCCAAACAGTTCGTTCTAAGGGAGGGGTGCTCTGGCGCGCAAAATCGCGTGCGTTCGCACAAACCCGCCCTTTCCCACCCCATTCTGTGCCTCACTTCCAAGCACCTACCGAGAATTCCAATATCTGGCTGTGCCACATACGAAAGCGACCTGTCATATATTTTTTTTGGCCCGGCGTGTATCTGGCAATGGTCGAGACAAAGGGAAGGGCACAGACAGATTTACTGCTCAGTACAGACAGAACGGCTGCCCAGCACAAAGTCGGTGCCCGTTCTCTGTGCTGAGCAATCAACAACAGATGACGTGCACTGTACAGTGCAGCCAAAGATGTATCAAACTATAACACGGGTGGTGCATGCTCGGGGTAGAGACCACACGTTCACCTACTCCGAACCCGTTCAACTCCACAACCGCGCCCGCCCTACCGAGCCGGTCCAGCCCGGCCCCACAGAAGCCAGTCTTGTTCGTCGGCGTGTCCGCCACGACAAACGCGACGGGACCAACGCGGCGTGCACGCCGACCGACCGAACAACCCCGCGAGGGACCAACCACGCGAGCGAGCCCCGCCCAACCAGGCCGCGCGTCCAGTCGTATGCGTCGGCGTGCGCGCCGCAGGAAACATGACGAGCCCAAACGCGCCCGCACGCGGACCAAGCCCGCGAGCGACATGATGTTGGTGGGTTCGGTTTTCTGTTGCAAATCATGAACTCACGCGAAACTGATGAGTGGTTTGCTACGTTTTTCATCTTGTGTAGATAATCAAGAAATAGATTTTCAAGAACTAGAAGGATCATGCTTTGGAAGCTCTTGTTCCGTATGATGTGTGTTGGCTTGGTTTAGATGGATTCAAGACGGGATCGACGCAAGGGCGGGTGACCGAAGGACGCAAAGAAAAGATCGAAGCCGTATGGCGTGATCTACGCAGAAGCCGTACGAAGTTGGACGAGCAACTTGGAGGAGAAGGACCGAAGCCGTACGGCGTGGTTCAAGCAGTAGCCGCTTGGCGTTGCACGGGGAGCCTGGGAGCCAAAAGGAAGATATGATGCCGAAGCCTGATGGCGTGGTCATTGCTGAAGCCGCACGGCGTAGCGTTCTCATAAAACCATTCGGGGAAAACACACACAATGTCCAGATAAACCAGCCACATCTATTCTGTCGCTTAATCTACTCTGTAGCGCGGTTGCAAACCGCAAGTCGGTTGTCGCGTGCTACATTATGCAGCGCACGCAAGTCCCACCGGCGAATATTCGCGGCAGGCTCCCAAGTTGGCTTCCTGTCCACGAGCACCTGGGGCTCGCCGTCCTTGATGCGCTCCCCGAGGAGTGAACGATAGGCGTACTCGTGCCCCGTGGCCGCACCCGAGTAGAGCTGAGGCTCTGCCAAGCGGCGAGGGATAAGCCGGAATCATTTCGGCGTGGCCCGGGTGATTCAACGGTCGGGCGTCGAGGCAGGCTTGGCAAAAAGCCGAAACCTGTCGCGATCAGTTAACGGTGGAGGTGGAGGGGCATGGCTGGAAAAATGAAGAGTGAAAGGGAAATAGGAAACCATGAACAAAGCAAACGTCGATGTGCAATTGGTGGTCAGTGGTTGGCGGCGTTACTTGCACTCGCAACCATATATTCCTAGCATGCTTGCTCTTCACTTTTCCATCCTCATTGGTCTGGATGCGTGCGCGCAGGTCACCTATGTATCCTTTTACTTTCAGAGGTACATGCGTGTTGTATAAGAATCTTAAATCGAAAACAATATTAATGAATCAAGATCGAATGTTCCAATTTACGGGGCCGCTGACCTTTGGAATCAGCATCGATGCAGTAATGAGAATGATCCGGACAAGTTCAACATGACCGACAATAACCAACAAGGCATACAGTCCGCGCCAGTGGTATTTGAGAATCGACTTTTTTTTGTGAAAACGCTGCGACCAGGTCGCTTTTTGACAAACAAATGACACCAAATTCTAGCGAACAAAACGAGGATTCGAGCAGAGTTTCTTGCGGTGCAAAAATCGCACTTGGTGTCTAGATATTCAAAATTAACCGAGTTGCAGTGCATTGGATTAAAAAGGAGCACCATGTTCATCTAGGGTTTATATGAAGTTCTCGTGCCTCCTGCGCGTTGCCTGCGCTTGCCACGGGCTTCTTGAAGCTTCTTGACGACGCGCTCGGGCATCGAGTTGGAGAGAGTGAGGAGGTAGGAGGCCGGGAGAGCATCCCGCGGCTTGAATGGCGACCTTAAGGTCGTCAATGGAGTCAAACTGGCGTCCGTTGGCGTAGACGTGGTGCGTCATGTATCCCCAGACGTTCTCAATGGGATTGAGATCCGGGGAGCGTGCCGGCCACGTCATTGTGTCGATGTTCTCGCGCTTTAGCCAAGCCGTCGTGTTGCGCGCCGCATGGGACGACGCATTGTCATGCTGGAATACGTGGCGCTCGGTGTCGAACAGCGGTTGCAAATGGGCCGTGAGGGTCGCCACGTACTTCACGGAGGTCACACGCCCATCGAGGAACACCAAAGCCGTTTTCTCGCCGCCGCAGAACGCCCCCCACACCATGACGGACCCTCCACCGGAGTGGCGTCGGACTGGGACTGGTTGCGCTGCTCGAACGTCGATCCAGCGCTTGTACCCGTCGGGACCATCTAGGTTCCACTTCTTTTCGTCTGAAAACCACACGTGCGACCACCAGAACTCGCTCAACCCGTCATTTTCAAGCGCCCAAGCAAGCCGTGCACGGATGTGCCGGGGGAGAAGCTTGGGGCCGCGCCGAACTTTACGAAACTGGAGTCAGGGGACCTGCGCAAGGTAGTGCTGGATTGTACGCACTCCCACAGGCAATTGCAACGTGTCACGGACCTTTTTGGCCCCGCCAGCGCCGGCGGAAACCATCCGTACAATTTTGCGGCCGGTTCGATCGTCGATTTTCTTGGTACTGCCGCGGCCGGCACGGCGCTCCGCTCGCGTCGGGCACTGCGCCGCCTTGATCACGTTATGGACAGTCCCAACGGACCGCTCCGTTGCCTCGGCGATCGCTACGATAGTCATTTGCATGCCCCGGAGCCGCAAAATCGTGCCCTTCTCTTTCGCGGTCAGTTCGGCGGCTCTACCCATCGCTGCGAGTCTCAAAATGCGCGCCAAGAACGCTGTTGCACAGCGCACCACGTTCAAAGCATTTACAACGTCTGGCGCGCTCGTATAAAGCATTAATTACGTCGTTGAACTTTTCTTTCAGCCTCCAAAGCCAACCTGAGGACATACCGTTTTGGTTATTTGGTTGTTGTGGGGCTTCAACTCGTCGAATCGCCCTCGTTTTGGCACCATTCGACGCGTCTTGGCATCGGCAAGCGTTTGGTGGCATTCGTTTGTCGAAAGTCGTTCTGGTTGTTGTGTTTTCATGAAAAACATCAATTTTCAAATACCACTGGCGCGGACTGTACACTTCCTGGGAGTTACTCAGACGCTTAAACCCCTAGACTACTTGTATGCGTAACTGAGGCGAATTAGATAGCAAACTAGATGTGTGTCGTAGCAATCTGCCTCCAACGACCTGCCGCTTGTAGCGCGCGATAGTCTGCGCCGATGCGTCCAGAGCACGCATGAAGGCGACCTTGCACACGACGCCAATGTATGGCAGGGTATAGCGAAAGCGGACGCGTCCCCCTGTTGTGCGTACGCGAGCTGAAGTAGCCTCTTCCGCCACGTAGAGAGTTGCGAGAGCCGACACAATGAAGACAGGCTTTTGAGCTCGCGACATGGACCGCACATTCACGAGCAAAATCTCAAGCGCTGCCGCTTTGCCTGCTAGACATTGGCGCGAACAGCACCCCTCGTGCATCAACATGGCCACCTCTAGGAGAAGCTGGAAGGCATTCATCGCGTCGCGCCTCGCGCGTGGCTGGGTTCGTCGGTCTGGGGGAGCTTGGGGAGCTGGAAACGATGACATCGAGTTATGATGGCATGCGAGGAGCAAGAGGATAATAGATGAGCAGCGGTAAAGCAACGACGTCTGTTTGTGGTCTTGTTCATGCATCTTGCTGTGGATTGCGTACCTGACTGAGGACTCCCTGATCTTTACGTACCTGCGATGGCGAAGTCTGTTTAGCTCAAGATGAACTGAATCTTAAGCGCTGGTGCCGCGTGAAGAGGTCGACCGGCTGGAGCACGAACTTGTCCGGTGCTTCCACCGAAAGGCACCGCGCCGACTTCAGTTGCGTCGTGTCCCATTCCGATGTCCACGCATTCCGTGACTCTGCGGGTGATCCTCTGCTTGATGGTCGCGCTGTTCCTTTTCTTCGCCGAAATCTTCTTCGCCGCTGCCTTTTTCTTGCCAACTATGCGGCTCTCCAACAGCCTTGGCACTTGCATTCCAGGCTTGGGCAGTCGCATTGCTAGTCGCCCGGCAACAATGTGAGCGCACATTGAGAACTTTGCGAAAAACCTGCAGTCGCAAACACAATGATTGAGATCAACCGTCCATCCACCCTCTGGCTGGCCAAGCTGATGGCTCTACTCGATCGACCATCTCACAACAAATCTGGACCAAATTCTATGTAAACCACACCATTCTGTGCTGGGCAGCCGTTTCGTCTGTGCTGACACCTCAAATCAGCCTAATCGCTGTGCTGGAGAGCCACACTCTACGCCCACACCTCAAAAGTGTGTGCTCGATCCTTGTACCGCATGTACCAGTACACTACTCTCGCGACGGTCGCAGCCCGGTAACTGCAGCAGAAGAGAGACGCCTTTTCGTAGACCTCCCTTAAACGGCACAGTTCACGAGGGGGCACATCAGCAAACCCTAATCCAGTTGCAAACCCTACATTTCAAACCCTTGTAGAGGTAGAATTACCCTATTCTGAGTAGGTTTTATCACCCTGAATCCGTTAACCCTACGTTAAAATCTGTGTGATTTGTGATTGGTGTACATTTGTAAATAAAGCATGTTGCGATGCACCCCCCCCACAAGGTTCATGGAGACCCAGTGATCATTGATTCGTCATGGCCGCCGAGCGGATCTTCGTGGGCTGGGAGACGTCGTTCTCGCACGACCTCTCGGCCACGCTCGAGCATGTCTACGAGGAGAAGATGAACGCGGTCATCGCGCCGCTCTTCCACCCGCGGTGCGCACCACCACCATCGCTGTATGGCAGCTAGCTCCTCTCACGCACTGACACGGCCGCACCTGCCGATGGCCACAGGTTCAAGCGCGACGACGACGGCGTCTCCGACGCGCGCGACGGCCCGCAGACGCGTACGACCCCTGCCTCATCGCGTGCTCGCATTTGCTGCCGCGACGCTCCGCGCATGCGGCCGCGCCGAACTGACCGGGGTTTTGTGGATATGTGTGTGTATGGCAGGCTCCGACCTCGTGCTCGACTCCCGCGGGTGGACGTCGTCCGTCACGGGCAACGTGTCCAAGTGGATCAACCTCGACGCCGCGTGCCCGCGCGCGCGCCTCGCGGCGGAGAAGGCGTTCAAGCAGGAGATCGCGTGGGCCACGCACCTCTCGCTGCCGGCCGTGCTGCTTCCAACGCCCGCGCCCGCGCGCGGCGGCGGCGGCTGCGCCAACTACGCACGCGCGCTCAACCAGTGCGCCACGCAGGCGCAGTACCTGCAGTTCTGGGTGCGCGTGCCGCTCACCTACCGCGATCCGCCGACCGCTTCGACTGACGCCACCGCCGAGGCCGACGACGACGACGCCAACGACGCCGCCGCCGACAGCAACAACCGCGCGCCGGCGACGGGTCCGTGGGAGGCGTGGGACGCGCTGCGCGCGGCGTGCGAGTACCACCCGAAAGTGGGCGTCGCGCTCGAGATCACGGCCGATCTGCCGCCGAGCGAGGAGCTCGCGCGCTGGCTCGGCGAGCCGGTGAGGGCCGTGATCGTGCCCACGGACATTTTCCT